>WBMW01005029.1:1984422-1995606 GCA_013396635.1 Penelope pileata
GTGGGGAGGAGGGGAGAAAGAAATAAAAAGGTAGAGAACTGACACTGCTCTTCACGCACACTAGTCAAAGCTTAGGTTTCCTTGAACAATTAGCAGTGGCTGTCAATCAGGCAATTTTTGATACATCTTACTCTTCTCAAGACTACATAAAATCAGATGTGGACAAAAACATGTTTTACCAGTCTGTTCCATACCGGCTGGAAATACTGTGTTTAATCCACCAAAAACCTCAGTACATTTCAACTACAGGATAGTTATCCAACATCCTTTACAATTTTGGATGTTCTTATATAATCCAGACCTTGCTAAAGAGACCTTAAGCTGGCATTACTCAGTGCATGCACAAGGTCCTGAAACATAGATCTCTATACAGCAGCAGGTCAATGTACATTGCTTCACTACAGGAAGCCCTCCCATACGAGGAAGTTCAGCTAAACATACAGAGTACATTTCCACCACTACACAAACAACCAGACAATACTCACTGGCATTTTGTCACTTAGGAGTCCAAGGAGGGGAGAAGACAGCGAGTACGAGAGTGCTAAACCTAGGAACACTAAGCCCACATAACCAGTTGGGAGTTTGAACTATGAAAAACAAAAACAGAAACCATATATGTTATATTAATTAAACAACAATCCAAGAATTATATTTTAGGTCAAATAAATTAAATCATGCATGATTTTTCATTTGGTCGATGCTCAGCTGAACATGACCCAGCAGCGTGCCTAGGTGGCCAAGAAGGCCAACGGCATCCTAGTTTGTATCAGAAATAGTATGGCCAGCAGGGCCAGGGAGGTGATCGTCCCCCTGTACTCAGCTCTGGTGAGGCCGCACCTTGAGTAGCGAGGGCCCCGAAACAGAACACAGTACAAGAAACACATTGAGGCCCTCGACAGCATCCAGCAAAAGGCAGCAAAGCTGGTGAGGAGTCTGGAGCACAAGTCTTATGAGGAGCAGCTGAGGGAGCTGGGATTGTTCAGTCTGGAGGAGGTTCAGGGAAGCCCTTATTGCACTCTACAACTGTCTGAAAGGAGGTTGTAGCGACATGGGGGTCGACGTGGGCCTCTTCTCCCAGGTAACGACAACAGGATGAGGGGGAATGGCCTCAAGTTGTGCCAGAGGAAGTTCAGGTTGGATAGTAGGAAAAACTTCTTCTCTTAAAGAGTGGTCAGGCACTGGAATAGGCTGCCCAGGGAGGTGATGGAGCTAACGTCCCTGGAGGTGCTCAAGAAATGTGGAGAGATGGCACTGAGGGCCACGGATCAGTGGGCAATATTGGTGGTAGGTGGGCGGTTGGACCAGATGATCTTAGATGTCTTTTTCAACCTTAATGATTCTATGATTCTATATTTTATTGATCCTCTACAGATGTTTGCAAAGTATTTGATGTCATCAGTGAGGCTCCAGTTTTCTTCCTCTTCCATTTCTAAGCAAGGAGTAACAAAGCCTGACATGCCTGTGCTCAGACAGGATCTAGCTTAAAAAAGGTACAAACACTATGCTATGTCCCTACACCAGCACACAGGGTTCCAACACTGGTATCTAGCACATTTGAAACAGACATTTCATACTCTGAAATTGTGGTGGATTTAGTCTTTACCTCTCCAATCTTCAGTTATAGTTTAATTTATAAAAGCATAAACACTGTAGGGATCCACTGCTGACCAGGGAATCTTGAAGGAAAGCGGTGTTGTAGAACACAACTATGGCTTTTCAACCAAAGAAGGATTTTTATGAGAATGAGCAAGAGGCTTTTTGCAAATACCCCAAGGTCTACATTTTCCTAATGCAGCAATATCTCTATATCGAAACAAAATACAGAATGAACCAAATGCATATTAGCCTCTCAAATGAGTGTTTTAACTACCAGCTACAAGGTTTTCCAAGGTGTTTCATGTGGCATGAACTACATAAACATTCAGTATTTCCTTGCTATATGCAAGAACATGATAATAGCTCTAATTTTGTGGTTAGAACACTTGCCAAGAAGGCTGCACAAGAAGTCCTTTCACAGCAAGTATCTGCTAGCACACAGCAGGGAGAAAGCAGAAGAGCCACACCAATGCACACTGTTCTACAGTGGGATAATTACAGATCCTGCCTGGGTGGCAGAAGACATACGTTCACCTCTCTAGAGAGGCAAGAGGTTAGTGCCAAGCCCTGTCTTGGATGGGTGCCCTTAATGTTGAACTAGATAGGGAAAAAGTAGCAGCAGTACTACAACCTGTGAAATGTTACTCCCTAGAAAAACAAACAATAAATAAACAACCAAAAAGCACTGCTTACTTTCAAGCAGGAACAGAATCATAGTGTTCAGTCAAAATTAATTACTTTTAAAACTACCGCAAAAACAAATAATTAAAATTATACAAAAAATATTAAAATATATTAAAAGCAAGTAAAACTTTTGCCTTTTAATGGGCGCTGAAGAACTCAGCAAGCAGGCTACATTGATTCAACCAATTTCACTGTGGTATTGCTGTAAGAGAAGGCAGGGCTGTGCCATCAGGATACAATGCTGCCAATGATTGTTGCAACTTTACAGAAGTTGGTTTCAGAGATGAGGAAAAAGTCTCTACAAAACCTGCCTGTTAAGAGAATGGCTTCTGCAGCTGAAAGCCAATTAAGTGGAAAAAGCAAATATTTTAAAAGCCCCGAACTTCCTTGTTCTCAAAGCTCCTGAGATCCTGTGGCAACAGATGGTGTAAAAATGGGAGCTCTGATTTATGAGCAATGTGGAAATTAAACTATTTGGAAATCAACAGTTAGTTAAACCAGTGGAGATGGATAAGGCTCAATATTGTTTGGCATTTTTAAAGTACTATTTTTATCAGTTATTCACTGTACATCAGGACTTTCCTGTATGTTAATAGGACTTACCTTCTTTAGGATAAATAGAGACATTGTGGGATCCAAAAAGCCCAAGCATGAACTTAGAGAAAATATAGTAAAACAGAGCACTAAGATTTTTGGAAGAAGAATGAGTTTCCAAAAGGACTCCTTGCTAGGGATCGAATCTAATTCAAGAGAAAAGGAGCGAAAAAACAAAACAAAACAAAACAAACATTATTTTCAGTGGCATAAGTTCAAGAATGGTTTACTTCCTTCAAAAAAAAAAAAAAAAAAAAAACCCAAGTCAGTATTTTCTTTTCTAGTCCCATTAAGCTTGTTATTTAACAAAAAAATGAAAGTGTAATAGCTTAATATTGGTTTTTGTTTTTGATACTAAAACCCAAATGTTACAGGTGAATAAAATAAGAGAATTTTGACCCAACACTGTGTGCATGCCACTTGAAAAAAAAAAAAAGGTTGTTTTATTCCTAGGTACGTGAGAATGCAGTTACTTCTCTGCTCGTCCTTACACAATGAAAACCACAGATACATTTCAATTCAAAACAAGCAAAAAAGGGGGGGAAATAAAGTCTCTTAGTACATTGTCTGTACATGAACCAACCAGTCACATTCAATCAGAGAAACATACTCCGATAATAAAATCATTGCTATGTATCAGATCTGTTTGAATTTTTTAAGCAAGTAGTAACAATTCAGATCTCTTACACGTACAGTTTGTATTCCAGACAGGAAGCTTCTTGCAGGTATCTCTGTTAGATGCTATTTCTAAGTCAGGCTCCCTTCCTGATGTTATTTATGCTTTAATAGTTGAAAGTCATCTCAGAGTATATATAAAACTGAAGTTCATTCACCTGCATCCACCAACTCAGTATTTACTAATGCAGTTTCAAATTGGCACATGGTTAACCACAGTAAGTTTCTTCTAAAAGTCAGTATAAGTGAAGTTTTCTTCTTAAAAAGCCTTGAAGATTAACAACAACAACAAAAACAAACTATATTTTACAGTTACTATGTTTCTCCTAGAATTAGAACCTAACAGAATTGGAACCCCTCAATTGCCATCCTGTGGGAAGACTTACCTTTAAGTTATCTTTCCCCTCAGACAGGATCATCTAAAATTTAATCAAATGTGTATGACTACAGTTAACCCCTTCATTTATTAATTTCAATGTTCTTTCATGTTAATCACATCAGGTATCACTCAGTGCAAATAACCCCCTTTTGTTCTGTCATTCTATTTCTTCCTCTACTACCAAATCCTCAAACATACCAAGTTTTCTTGTTCTAGGCAAAATCCATCTCCAGCTTTTCTTCAACTAGGTACAACAAACTGATATTTAGCAGGTACAACTGACCCTTTACAGGCTCAGAAGCTAAGGAGACACGACAAAACAAAAACGTATCTCAGCTGACTTTCAGAGTTCTTTGTGTCTGCAGAGATGGACAAGACACATTGGACTCATTCCAGGCCATCTGCATGCATTAGTTTTATAGCTAAAACATGGGCCTGATCAAGATCACAAGTTAATTTAACCTTTTGAGTTGGCAGAGATTCCAGAAGCTGACAATTTTCTGAAGGACAGTTATAGAGACACGAAATTAAGGCACACGAAGGAGGCAGGAAGAAGGGTGCTTACCATATTTTGGTAATATGCACATATTCACAGGCACTAGGGCCAATACCACACATCCCAGTGTAACGAAAGGGATCTCATAACCAAAGGACTGATATAAAAAGCCACCTAAAGGTGGGCCCAGCACCAGCCCAAGCCCCGTAAATATTTCAAGGCTGCCCTAAAGGACAAAAAAGAAAGAAGACAAAAAAAATAAAAGTCACTATGCTGGGAAATTCCAATGTAACCCACATGTCCAAGTCCTGAGGCAAGACAAATGCCTGACTAATGGAAAGCGCCTGTAGGCCAATCCAGGCAGAAGTGATCAACCACATGCAGAGTTACACTACAGCCTCTATGGCGGGGTGCGAACAAGCCCTCCTGGATGGGTCATGCTCTCATGAGGTGAGTATGTCAGCTTAGACCTTTCCCTCCACAACTGACTGACTGCATTCACTGACTAAGGGCAGGAAGCAACAGTAAAACTGCAGTGGGAAAAACTCAAGATTATTAAATTACAGCCAGTCTGGCATCTTTTACAAGATAACTGACTTTATGAAGTAAAAGTTAACCTAATTGCATCCAAATAATGCTTTTATTTTGTTCTGGGACTAAAATATTTATGATTGGTGAGCCTTAGTTCAAATTAGTCTATGCACCATTTAAGGCCTTCTGAGCGAATGCGCTGTTTGAGGGCTGAGGGGGTGCTGAGGCACTGCATTTATACGGACAAGGGGAAGACAAAATATAACTGATATTATAAGAAAAGAGATAATGCTTCTGTTCTGAACTTTACACCTCCTCACATAGAGGAAGGATGCTGACAACTGCTGAACTTCCCACTTCAACAAGGCTGATGTGTCCACATTTAGCAACTTCTCCATACATTCTCTAGGATATCAACGGACAAAAAAGGTGAGCTAAAAACTGATGCTGAAAGAATAAGGTGTGGAAAAGCACTCTTCACTTTCTAGCACAATCACGAAGGGCAGTGGATAAAATCCATTTCTTCATGCTTTATGATTTTACACCAGGATGCAACTTCCTGCAACTCATCAGCTTTTCCTTCTGCCACCTGCCTCTACAATTGCCACAAGCACAGCTCACAACGCCAAGAACACTCCATTGTGATTCTTTAAGAACAGCAAGTTTACATGAATGAATATGAAGAGGCTTTCTTCTCATGCAGAACAACACTTGATGGTACCTAACACAGCAAACAGACTAACATTTTAAACTGACCTGTTTTCTGACAGTTCACTGTCTCCATCTTAAACAAACATAGCTACTAAGCCACCGAGTTACATTTCTAATTGTGTTCTTGAAGTGACCTTCACCACCACATTTTCAGCTATGCATGATTATATTGTGCTTCCACTTGTGTTTCAGCCAGAACTATATTTATTTTGAAGTCTGATTATTGGATGGATCAGTCCCTTTAAGTCAAGGTTACTTTATTTACCTATTTAAGTTTTATAGTTTGCAAACAGGAATCCTAACCTTAGATCTGTCATTCATATTTCAAGTACATATATCACTTCTATCAGTACATCAGAAAACAAAAACAAAATGTTCCCAGTTTTGCATCTTTCAGTCATTTAAATCAGCAATATTGCAATGAATTAATCAAATTTCTTGAATAAACGCACACAGACTCTCACCATCCATGCAGAACTAGTTACTAAAAGTTGCAGTAATATTTCACTAGTCTGCTTTCAAACAATAATTACTACCACCAAGTTAGCCAGCTGTCTTCAAAATGCAAGCAACTAATATGCACTGCCTGATTATTTATATTTAGCTGACGTTATGCTAAACTCTAAGCTTGTTTTAGGATTGTGGTTCTGGATTACGAACACAGACTATGTGATAACTTTTGAATACACTGGCATATGAGACAACAGATTTTATCCTTCTGGTTTTAGGCTGCCTCCAGCTAATTCACTGTATTGTGTGTACTCAGCTGTAACATTGTTTTTTGTACTTACTATGACAGTAGCTATGTTATTGGGAAATGCCTTTGCAAGGATTGAAAACGATGCTGTCATTGCTGCTTCAAAACCTATTGCATCCACTGCTCTTACTAAAAAGCAGAAACCAATGAACACTGGTCCACTTGGCACCTTGTCCAGCATTCTGGGAAAAAAAAAAAAAAGAAAAAGTAAATGCAGACCTTAAGATGCAATAAAGGCTCAGGAACATCATTTCTTACTAGTTAAGGGACACAATTATAAGGACACTCCACAATTTCTATTGCTACATCTTTTAGAATCACATCAATACAGCCTTTCAAACTCTATCAAGTGTTTTCTGACGGCTTGCTCCTTTTCCCCTTTCTTTGGTGGTGCAAGGGGAAGAAAAAAGGGTACTGCCCTCATAAACCATGAAAAACCAGTGCCACCTTCTGTTCTTTCTCACAGCTTTTCCAAGCAACTATGTAAGGAGTCTGATGCAGTGAGTTACAACTACCTAATAAGAACTTAATTTTATTTTTAATAAAACCTTTATTTTGATATAAAGAGTGGCTTAGCCTCACTAGATGCCAGGAAAATCTTATTTGCACTCCGGATTTTCTTTTTAAGAAAGCAACAATTAATATGAATAAATAGTTCCCTTATTGCTGCACTTTGGCATATTTCTTACAGTTCATTAACTATGGAAGTTATTTTTATATATAGAGACTTCCTCCTTAGTTTTTCAAGTACCAAACAAGCCTCAAAACCTATTGAAAAGGAGAAGCATTTATGGATCTTCATAAGTGATAAATAAATAAAGATGCAAAAAGTGACCTAAGCAACACCTAAAAGATGCCCACGAGTTTCCAGTTGTTTTGTGAACATCTTTCCTTATGGATGAAAATAATTAGAAGAGAAATGCAACAAAAGCAACCAAACAGAAATTACTCACCCAAATAGAATTGTTACACATCCTGAAACAAACATCCCTGCCACAAACATGAATTTTGCTCCAATCTTTGTAAGCTGTAAATCAAATATAAATTTCCAGATGTTACTATTTCAAGGCGAAATAAAAAAAATCTTTCAAAGTTACTGTTAAGAAATCAAAACATATTTGGTATTTTATAGGCTATATAGCTAAAAGATCTGGAGACACTTCTCCTGCCTGGGTTCACACAATGCTGAACCTAAAAATATTCTAAATGGTTAAGTGACTTAACCCAGTTTTCAGCATGGTAAGACAATGGTGCAGTTAACTGTTTCACAGCTGCATGCTGCAGCTTCTGCAGGGCAGCAGGATCCCTCATTACAAACTAAAAGTAATACGTTCCCCCTCCAGTACTGTCAGTGGTGCCAAGTCAGCAATACCTGTCACGTATACGGCTCGGGAGAGTCAGCAGAAGCTGATTTTGAAGCAAAGTTATCAAGACCCTTAGTAGAACAAAGCGGTGGAA
Organism: Penelope pileata; assembly: GCA_013396635.1. Taxonomy (NCBI): domain Eukaryota; kingdom Metazoa; phylum Chordata; class Aves; order Galliformes; family Cracidae; genus Penelope; species Penelope pileata. Next base: position 1,992,304 of record WBMW01005029.1, read on the forward strand.
CAGGAGGCATGGTTAACTTCAGGCCTTCTTCTCATTACCAGAGAAATGAGCCATCTTCAGACTCCATTACTACAGTGAAGGTTGATGAGAGGCACACCATAAAACTAACTTAATCCAGTAACAAAGTACATTCGAGCTCCTAATTCCATGCTGTAACATCCCCTAAGGAAAGCAGGTATTTCAGACTATTTCTCTTGTTCAAGCCTGGACAGCATCCCTGTGTTTCAGCCATTATTACTGAAACCTGTATTATGCCAAGTTTCACAGAAACCCTTGGGTTTTCTAACTGCTGGACTGTCCACCTCTATCAGCAACAACTTGTTCACTTGTCTTCAAGCGAGGATGGTTCTCTCTTCTGTGAAGCACTTGGTGAGGCTGAGCCATAGCTGAATGCCATCACATAGAGCAGACTTAGCAAAGGCACTTGTGCGACACCTCAATGAGCCACCTCATGACCAGGAACAAAACACCACCATGGGGTGAGAGGAAAGTCTGCCCAGCCAAATAAAGAGATGGAAGTGAAACTGCAGCAGCCCCAACTTAGGCAGGGTATGATGCTGAGTAGCTCTTGCCAAGTACGCACAAAAAGCAGTGCTCCAGCATACAAACTGTTACATAACTTATCTGTGTCTGATCCAAACAGAGAAAAATCCTCAATCTGTGTGAAAACTGAAGGTGAAAAAACTGGAGACACTGACCTCATATTGCAGTTCGATGAAGTGGAAGGGGAAACTGAGTTAAGCAATAGCATCATAATAGGAAGAAATGTTAAGAAAAAGGCAACATACCAGAAAAGAAGAAGTGTGCAGCAGACTAAGGGAAAAAAATATCTTAAGAACACGGCCATATAAAACTGAATATACACAAGTGAAATAAATAAAATGTGGACTAGGGGAATATGTAAAATAAAGGAGAACCAATGAGTAGATTAATCCGAAGCAAATGAGAATGTTAACCAGAGGGGGAAAAAAAAAAAAAAAAGACAATAGTTGCAGCTCAGCCACACTATGCTGCCTTCAGGAACCGTAGAAGAGTAATTTTAAAATTGTGCTGACAAGACCTAGATCAGACTCAGACTGACTGGCCAGGCTCTAGTTACCGCAGACAACCTTTCCAGAGTGCTCCTGAAGAGACATCTCTTTTCTCACCCTTACAGAATTATCCTCATGTAGCAACCTGTGTCATCACAGAAGTAAATCACAGCTTCAATTATACTTACATAATATCCCAAGACTAAAGAAGCCAAGAAATTGACCAAAGCAAAACATCCAAAAATCAGGCCAATAATTGTGTTACTGGCACCTTTTTTTTCTGCCTGCAAAAAAAAAGATCACAACTGAGTAAGGACAGAGGCAAATTCTTCAGGTGAACAACTTTAATGCTTTGTGAATTCTTTTTGATTCTAGCAGTGTAGTTACAAAGCAATTTCCTTTCTCAAAGGCACTAGGTGTTCATGAGGTAACTTCACAAGCATTTAAAGACATCTTCCACTTCCATTTAAGCTACACATAACCAAGAGAAAAGCAACTAATTCCTCAAAGAACAGAAATGCTGTGCCGTGCACTGTATAGCCGAACGGGTGAACAACCTTTATATGCGCTGCTCCAGCTGGTGTGCAGTAGAGCTACCTGCAGAGATTTGATCCCCCACACAGTGGGAAGGCAGTGAACAGGCAAGTCTGTTAACTTCACTGTATCACGTCTTCATCATCTTTGTAGCCCTCCTTTACGCATGAGGAGGACAAGACATATCAGGAGTGGCTGAGGGCCCTTGGGTGGTTCAGCCCAGAGCAGAGGAGGCTGAGGTGAGGCCTCATGGCGGCCTACAGCTTCCTCATGAGGCGAGCGGAGGGGCAGCGCTGATCTCTGCTCTCTGGTGACAGCGACAGGACCGGAGGGAACGGCATGGAGCTGTGTCAGGGGAGGTCAGGCTGGGTGTTAGGAACAGGTTCTTCACCAGAGGGTGGCTGGGCACTGGCACAGGGTCATGGCCCCAAGCTGCCGGAGTTGAAGGAACATTTGGACAACACTCTCAGACACAGGGTTTGGTGTGGAGCCAGGGGCTGCACTCAGTGATCCTTAGGGATCCCTTCTGACTTGGGATATTCTATGATAACAAGTGCCAAGCAAATTTTTGGCTTATCCAGTTGGCACAGCACACTTACATTGGCATATTTAGAGCAAAAAACATGTCAACATTTCTTCGTTAATAATTGGGAACAATTTGGTCATGAGAGAAATGGATTTCTGCTGCAAAGGCACCATGATAACCTTTTTCATCCGACACTTAAGCATTGCAGTCACTCAACATAAGCAGAGACTATTGTTTCCTGCGGTGGCTAAGTTTAACACAGGGAATGACGACTGAGAATGAGTTAACAAAGAGGGAGAAATAAATAGTCATCGAGTGGTTAAGGCAAGTCAGGACATGGCTTGAGTTTCAATCTCAGTTCTATCACCAAACTGTGAGGCAATGCTGGGAAAAAAAATATTTCATCTCTATGTTTAATCTATCCTGTCCGTATAACCCACTGTAATCTGTCATTTTCTACGCTAAGAGCTGATGTCAACTGGGAGAGCTGCTGCTTAGACTTGAGAGGGCAGGGATGCTCCAGCCACAGAGGCAACCACAGGAAATGCTGAGCAGATGAAGCCTATCACAAAAGCTGAACACACATGAAACCAAGCGGGCATTTGCTCTCCTATCACTAGTTTGCAGTCTCCTCTGCAGCCGATGAAATTAGTCCGTGGCCAGGATCCAGGTCACTGTTGCTCACACTCTGAGCTATTTCAGCCAGCATCAGGCCATCACTACCAATTCCCACAAGTGAAGAGCAAAACTCGGCTCACACACAGCTAGACAGACCCTATAGTGCTCAAGAGCCTTTTACAAGTTTCAAGGTGCAAACAACAACATAAGCACTGCTGGCCGGCCGGCCTGCTTACCTCTGCGGGGAAAAAGGGTCCCAGGATGGAGTAGCAAATCATGGAGCTGAAGTTCACGGAAGCTGTCGCAGCCACTGTAAACAGCTGCTCTCTGGAAAGCCTTCTCGATTCCTTGCCAGGAATAGCTTCTGGTGAGCCATCCTCTTCACATGAGAAAGAAGAGGAGAAAGGTTTGTAAGGTGACAGAGGAAAGCACAATTTACAAACCCGGTTTGGAAATCAACTCCTGTGCAAAACCTCCATCCTCCTGACTCCGGGGAATTAACCACACCACACTGCTTTTCCCTAACGCAGGAGCACGGAGGTACCTAACACCTGCTCTGCCCCTCTCCGCTCTGCTCCGTTCCACCGAGGATGC
>WBMW01005030.1:0-46708 GCA_013396635.1 Penelope pileata
TAATATATTACATTTATATTAAATTTTTTAAAAATTTCACTTTTCAAATGGGATGAAGCCAAGATCATTCAAGGATTTTGTGAAAAAACACAGGATGCAATATATTAATAAGGTAGCTGGTAACCTTGGATATAACAGGCTCAGATATTAAATTACTAAGGCTTAACTTTTGTTTTATTCATCACAAATAATATTCTAGTTATAAAGGGTAAATTTGGGATCATTAGGCCATTTTGCCACTCTTCTCCACCCGATTTTGATAAGTGAATACATCTTGCAGTTGATCAGTTTGGCTCAGGGAAGTTAACTAAATGTCTCATGTTTCCACACAGAATTCTTTCTTCGCAAAACACTCTTTCCATGTTTTTTAATCCTCTCAAATTGTTCTAATTGTGATACAGGCACCTGAAACTTGAGATATTTGAAAATCACGGTCTCTATATATACATTTAAAATATGGAACTATTTGGTTTTGGTAAATCCTGTTATGATGAAAAGGTAAATCAGAAATGCAAAGTTATATTGACATTTTCTTTTTTTCTTTTGTTTGTTGGTTGAGGGTGTCTATTTGTTGGTCAAACCATAAAACAAAATGTTTGTAAAGCCATCCTCGTACTGCACTGAACAATAACAACCCTGCCATGCTTATATTTTCATTTATTTCATCTAAGGTAGAATCAAACATAAAATCCAGTATTCACCTTCAACATGTGAACAAATGATCACACAGGATTATATGTTCACAGAATCGTAACCACTTTGTGTCGTCGTTAGTGCAGTTTCTTCTAGAATATGCACAATGTATCAATATTCTTTAGTTCATAGGCCATTCTATTAGAATTCAATGTATAGTGATATAAAAAAGTCGTCATGGAATAATGACTTCTCACCAGTACTTCTTATAGGGAAAAAGTCAACTCACTCTGCACTACTTATCCATAAGAGAAAAGGACCATTGAAGGTGGCTTCTTTTTTTTTTTTCAGTTTTGTATCTGTCATGTAGGAGAGGTCTTCCCATAAAAAGACCACTCACTTTCTGAACAAAACTTAATATGCTGGTGTCTCACAGCAGAAGGGAATGAAGTCCCTAAGTGAATGCATCTTCAAGCAAAGCTACCACAGGCAACTCTGTGAAAACAATTGCAAGGCAGCACATCAAGTCAGATGGCACAAGTCACTGTGCCTTTGTTATTTGTAGCAGTTATATACTGGACATCAACACGGTGCATAACAGCCCATAGAAGACACTCATGCAGTATGCTGGAACCCAAACTGGCCTCCAAGCAGCCTGGCGTCCTAGGTTCAGAAGTATAACTGAAAGACACTACTGCATCTTCCCTTGGGATTTTTCTTTTTAGCAAAATCTGAATGGTTTTTTGTTGAAAACCTGTTGTTGTCTTCTTACTGGCAGCAACTGGGAATGCTGGAATACAGAATAAACAGGAGTTTCTACCACTCTGGGATCTGACTGCACCATGAGGGTTCAGACTTACTTCAATTCCACCAGGTAAAACCATCATAAGAAGTAGCTGCAGTACAACCTCCTTGCTCCTTTGTCGCTACCCTTATGGTGGACCTGAAGAGTTCATTTGACCAGATGAGAGCAGAGCTTCGAAGACAGTCCAACCCTTAGGCAACATAAAGATGAATGCTGCAGCTTAACTACAAAAAGATCTGCTGCAAATAAAAATCAGGGCCAAGCTTCTTGACAGACTAAATCTGTCCAAACAGAATACACTACTAGTGTGTCTGTATTTCTTCCCTACTCTTCAGTTCTCCAGGCATGGTGCTGGTGCGCCTGTAGTAGTCTGCACTTTGCTGTGCCAGCATGTGATTGAAACATTGATTTCCAGCATTGCCTGATAAAAAACGCATGTTGGTAGGAACCAGGGTGACTAACTAAATCTAATGTAAAGTCTGTAATACGGTCTCTTTCCCATATTACTTTTCAAATCGATCTTAGCTTCTTCATTGCCTTTCCAGACTGAACGAGGCCTCAGGTAGAGACAGTCAATCACCGTCACTTCTTAGGCTCATGCTTTGGACAGGGACTTTTCCAGTTTTCTGCACACGATAACCTCTATTGTCTGTAAGTGTTTACAGCTAAATAACTGCTGGTTTTCATAGTTGTACAGTAAGGGGCAAAGATATTCTACATACTACTTCTGAATTCTGTGAAAGAGCAGTTCTTGCTCTTGTTAGGGGCACCAGGAGAAGCAATGCACAAAACCAGCAAAATGAGTATAATCAAGTAAGAAATAAAATAAGCTTAGGAAGCAAAGCTAGATAGGATAATCTACATTTTCTGTTATTTTCCTGGAATGCACATACTTTTCAGAGCTGTGTGCTCTGAAAAATCAATACTCCAAATGAAATATCATCAGAAACTTCTCATTTCAGCTGTGGTCTCTGCGAGTAGTAGTAATGTATCCATAAATAATGTTTAGCCTCAATCTTTTTCCAGTTGCTCCATACAGATGAGCAATCTTTGAAATTCTGGAGTATTTATTACAATGTATTAGAAGCCTCATGGTGACCCATTACAGATGCTTCTTTTTCTCTGTGGCACCGACCTTCAAAAGTGATGATATGAAAAGCTCTAGATTTTATGTCAGTTTTACTCACAATACATTACAACTTCTATATTAGTATGTATTTGAAGTTCAGCTATAAACTTAGAATATGAAAAGAAGTTCTGTACCTTGTACTCCACTATAAAGCTTAAATATGAAGAGAAATAAGTTCATAGAGGTTTAAGAGGGTTTTAACAATATTTATGTGAAATGAAGTTGGTTTTTTATCCCTCCCTACCACAGAAATAGTTCTTTCTCGGTGTTCCATCAATTTTGAACTTGCTAGGTGTAAAAGGCAATACATGCAGCCACGTAGATATACTGGTTACTTAAAAGTTATGTTTGAAAGCAGGATTGCAAGAGAAGACATGTGAGAACTAGCTGCGGGATGCAGGCTGTCTCTGTAGCTATAGCACACCTTGTGATTCAGTCCTTTCAACTCTAGCAAAGCAAGCAACAGTAACACTGAGATCCCAGATCCTTTAGGAGGCAATTCACTTTATGTAACAGTGAACTGAAAATAAGGCCTATGATGAAGCGGTATGATGTCTATGATGAAGATATGACTTTTGCCCTTTAGAAAGTGAAATGTTATGCACATCAATCTGCACATGCCAAAAATTGTTCAGGATACAGAGTTTAATGGATATGAACTGTATGCACTGATTCAAAGGAGCATAGGATGATTTGTAAATCCAACATTATGCCATGGAAGGCATGTCAGGGCATTAGCCTCCTGTATGGAACTAATTCTGATGTTTCTATTGTACAGTCACTTTGAGTGCATTTCTACACTCTGTTTCACTGTTTTTGATATTGTCATAGGTTCAACTTGAGCTCAAAATGTCCATTTGTGAGCAGGGTGGATCTTGGCAGTGTGGTGCTGAGACTAAGGAAACCAGCCTGAGTTATATTACTCCCTGTTTACTGCTGTCTAACAAGATTGCCTGACTCCCAATTGTTTGAAAACATGGATGAGCTTACTTGCATTTGCTTGCCACCTCAAGAACTGTGGGCAGTTTTGAGAACCACGTGCAAGAATCTTATATCCTTCAAACCTGCATCTTTCCCTGTTGCAGCTTCGAGATCTTGGCAATGGAACAAGGACCAGATCCAAATAGAAATCACTTTGGTGCTCAACACTCAAGAGAAATGGTATTTTAAGTTTTCCAGCACCAACCAAACAATTCAAAACACTTCTATCTAGCTCATCAAACGTTTGACCATTCCTCTGACCTCAGACAACAGCGCATATATAACTTATTACAAACTTGATGGAAGTTACCTCCTCTCAGCTGGGACATAACTACTGCTCCTTTTCTATTACCATATATAATAAAAGTTTCCAGGTGAACTTCGTTATTCTGCAATCATCAGCTAATGTCTGTTGGGGAGACAGTCATTTCCAGCTGAAGAAGGCAGTAACTTCTCATTTTGAACTAACATCATCAGAAGCAGCCATCTATTTTAAGCAGCAGTTATCAGACATGCCAGACTCTTGGCTGGTCTAAATCCCTGAAATACTGACTGAAGTTGTGTTAAATTTGATATTCTGTTCTGAACAGTGGGCAGATCACAAAAATGCTGCTGAAGTTTTAAAAAGCCAAACTTAACAGCAGCAGAATTGAACAACAACAAAAAAAATTAACAGTAGCTTTTATATTTGAGAGGAGAAAGGTCGCGTTTGCATTCACTTTATGTTACTTCTTCATGCAACAACATTTCCTGTGAAAGAGTACCCGCTCTTAGAACATAGAAGATAGGCCAGAACACAGTCATTTGGCATGGTGAGATACCAACAGTAGTTCAGGCTCAGTCACTCTTATTAATACAAGTTTGCCATTCCTCCAGTGTTGCTTGCCCAAAACTAGATCTACGCTGACTTGCCTATCAATAGTTGACTGTGCAACGTAATCTTTAGTCAGATCTGCTTCATAAAGTACACCGATTGCAACCACATTGTTCTTCAGCAGTAGAGACATTGCGCTTCTCTGCCTCCTGAAAATCCCAGTCACTTGAACCCTCTTGCAGACTATGCTGTTCTCAATGTACATCAGCTTTGTGGGAGCTCTCTGGTCCCTAGTAGACTCCAGGATGAACTGAGATGCTGCTGCCAGCACTCAAAATGAGTCTTGTAGGGTTTGTGACCAGGGATCTCACTTCAGGCTGAGCCTCTAATGATGGAAGAAGCATTCATAAAGGAGCCTTGAATACCCTATATACCAAGATATTAAGAAAAATTATCTATCGATACTTCTTTTAAGTATGAAATATTTTACCCTATGCATAGTGCTGAGGAATAGGAAACTGCTAAGTACCTTCCACCTATTGCAGGGACCATTTCTAGAAGTTGGTTAAAATACATCTTTAGGAAACTTTGAAGTTTGTACCGTAGTGAAGACAGCCTTGCTATATAGTCTAAAATAATACTGGAGTATCATGACCCAAGACTGAGGCGAATGAAAATGACATAGTATATCACCTGTCAAGGAGCTACTGGTGTGGGAATTCCCAGGAAATTGTTTAAGGAAGAATGGGCTGAAACTGCAGAAAAAGTCATGTATTGTCTGGAACTGGAATAACAAGTCCATTAACCTCTGTCAGGAAAACCATAATCAGTAAAACTGTAGGTAGGGGACAGGCACCTCGTCACTGCATCTGAGGCAGCCAAATGGGTGATGGAATAAAGGCTAAGGCATTCCTCAGGGAAAAACAAAGCCTGTGAATATTTCTCTTTCCAGAAGGACGATATTTAGCCAAAGCCTAAGGAATCTCAATTCAGACCAGAACAGTCAGAACAGAACAAGAAGAGAAAACATGTGAGCCAAGTGCTCATAAGTGGCAGGGGAAAACGACACTTAAAGATTTTCACAGATACCACAAAAAAAGTCTTGCAGAAAGGACCTCCTTGCAAGCGTGCAGGGAGCAACACTAATGGCACTGCCACTGTTTCTTTTCTTAAGGCAAGCTTGAAATCCATTTTGTGTTTATTATGGAGCTCTCCATAAGGAAAAGGCATCAGCAAATCTTCTGACAGGACCCTGAGGTCACTAATTAGCCTTTATTGTCCATACTAGTCTTCACCTGAGGCCACTATTCACACCTGCCCATGCACCCTGCAGTCTCTAAGGCTGAGGGTTCAGTCCTTCTCTTACTATGCTGCAAGCATACTTTTGCATAGACCTGTCTCTTGCTGCCCTGGCTTACTGTCTGGGTCCTCTGGATGTATTTTGGACCTACATTGTAGATAAATATCTACAGGTCAGTATTGAGGTCTTTCTCATGGGTGAATGCTGGACTCATGTGTAGCCATGTCTCTATCTCTTTCTCTTACTTTGTCTGTACTGGACTCCCTTGACTGCCTCTAATCTGACTCATCCCCTCACCTTGTCTGAGACTGCTGATGGAGTCTGGCTTCAGCTCATGGATCATGAGACTGTGGCCTTGTGGTAAGCATGTTGTCTGTGTGATGATCAGTCATGGCTTCTGGTTTATCCACCTTTATCTGCCTTGAATCTCTGCCCAGATAATGATCCCAAAATGTAAGTACTGAAGTAACCTTTGCAATTCCTGACTGGAGAAACACGTGGTCAGCAGGCCATTGGTAGTTGCTTGTTGTCCCACAGAATGACCTCTTCATATGGAAGCTAGGCTAATGTGGAGATGGAAGATGTGAGCTGGGCATGTGCAGCTGAGCTAGGTATCCAATGAGAGAAAATTTCAGCTTCATACTTAGATGTCTCTGTTCTTCCTAGGGCGTACTGCAGGGGAATAGACTGCAGAGCTCTGGATGGGGAGACATACCACCCACTGGTAAGTGCACTGAAGGGTGGGAGAGATTACTTTTATATTACAATTTCTACAGCAAAAATTTGGGGTTTTTAAATTGTTTTGGGGTTTCAGTTAGCTTGTTTCTTTGTTGGTTTCACTGTTTTTTGTTTTTTTAATAAAATAGAAAAGTTTTTCACCCTAAACTTCATATGAGGGTTTAAAGTCTGAAAGCATTGAGAGAAGACTAGAGAAGACTTGCAATTGCTCTTAAAATTAAATAGTGCCATGTAATTGCAATAAACAATAGTGCAATACCAGAGTTAGTCTTTCAGAGAATGCACATCATGCTGATATTCAAAGTTGTTTCAGGGTGGTTTAAAAGCTGTCCCACCTCCAGCTGTTTAGACTCAAATGTGTGAGGAAAGCATGATCAGTAGGACCAAGCTTCTAGTTGGAAAGGCTTATACTCCTCAGTGCTGCATCCCCAGCTTGTGTGTTGGAAATGTATAGATAATGCCTGAAAAGCTGCAGCCTCGGTAACTGTGTGGTTTTCTGCAGATGCTTGCCAGCTAGCTTGTCATGTCTGCCATAGCAAGCACATCTAGCTGACAATGTGCAACACTGCATCTCTGCCTTTGATTTCCTTCCTTTGCAGGTGAAAGCAGGAAGGGAGATGGCTTTCTGGAGCAATATTCCTCCTCTGGGAGTTCAGCTGCTGCTGCACCTTCACCTGCCACAACATCTCCTCCCTCAGCTGCTTCTTCATGCAGATACCCTCTAGTGTTATTTCCACACTTTAGTTTTGTCCTCTTGATATAATTAATATCAACACTCAACAGCCACATTAGCCTGCTCTGAATAGGGGAATGTGGAACATTCACTGCTGCTGATATTCACTGATACTAAAAGGAATTCAGAGTCCTTTCCATGACTTTCTTTGCTGGCATTACCAAGGGGAAAATATTCGAAAATAAATACAAAGTAAAAGATTTTACGAACTCCCACTGAACATACAGGATCTCTGTTCTAATTAAATACTAGACTATGATACATGTGTAATGAGTGTAACTTGCCTTGGCAGAATGCAGCTTTGTTGTCATGAGCCTTTCTGTTGTTAAAGATAAATGCGTGTGAGATATCCTTTTTCATCACCTTGTCAAGACTAATTGCCTCTGGAGAATGTTGCTTGACACATGGAGTTCAAGGGTAGTGAAAGCTTATAGACTGATCTGATTAGTAGCATCTATCCATGTAGCAGTTTCTATTCTATTCAGGGTCTCTGGTAGTAGGGAGTTTACAGACACAGCAACTGTCCTTCTTCTTCCTTGGAGTTGCATTCCTTGGACAGGCAAAGTCTCAGCTGCAGTGAGCTGCTCTCTTACTCCACTAAGAGCATCCTAACTTGGACCCAGTTCTTTTTTAGTGAATAGAAATCACATCTCAAATTATGACAAGACCATTGATACACTGCGAGTATATTATGGGTGTAGCATTTAAACACCATTTCATTTCAGGGTCTTTTTTTTTTTTTACCCTGGATGTTAAGTTGCACCTTTTCCAGTCATGGGAGACAACCTGACTGCCATGACCTTTCAAATATGATGGAAAGTGGCTTAGCAACTTCATATTCCTGCTCTCTCAGGATCCTGGGATACATTTCATTGGGTCCTATGGATGTTCAGGTTCCTTGGATGGGTTTGAACTTCATCTTCTCCTGTAGTGGGGGGGACTTCGTCCCTTCACTGTCTGCCTTGAGATTATGTGAGGTATGGTAAGAGCAATTGCCAGTGACAACTATGACAAAAAATTGAGTACCTCAGTTTTCTCTGTAGCAGTTGTAGCCAGGTCTCCTGTCTCACTCCCTATCTTGTCTTACGTACTCCTAGAAACCTTTCCTGTTATTCTTCACACCCCTAGCAAAGTTAAGCTGTAGCTGTGCCTTGGCTTTTTTGATCTGATTCCCACACTCCTGAGCCATATCCCTATGATCTCCCAAGGATGTCTGTCCTTGTCTCTACTGTCTGCATTTTGTGTGCATGTGTTTTAGTTTAGATAAGAGGTCCTTATTCAGCCATGCTTGTCTCTTATCTTCTTTGCCTAATTTCTTTCATGTTGGAATTGAGAGCTCCTGTGGCCTTAGAAAAATGCCTCTTCTGCTTTATACCTGAAGGCATTTTCCCAGGAGATCCCATCAACTAGTCTCTTAAAAAACCTAAAGTTTGCCTTCTCAAGATTTAGGGTCCTTTCTACACATTTTGCCTGGCCTATATCCCTCAAGATCATGAGTTCTAATTGGACATGATCACTGCAACCCAGGATACCTCCAGTTCTTACCCCTCCAATAAGTTCCTCCACACTAGTGAGTCCAGTAATGTATCTCCTCTGGTTGGACATTCTATCAACTAGACTAGGAAGTCATCCTCAAAACACTCCAGGAGTCTCCTAGACTCCTGCAGTTTGCTTGCAGTTTGCCTTGCTGCTTTTCCAGCAGATGTCAGGGTGGTTGAAGTCTCCTAACAGGACCATGGCCTGCAAGTACAATGCTTCCTGTAGATGAAGAGAAAACTCTTCATCAATATCCTCCCCTTGACCACTTAGCAATGTTGGTTGGTCTCTTTCAATCATCAGTTCTCAATCTTTGCGTTGCTCTCTTTCAGAGACAGCTCTCTGTAATCAATCCTGACCTTTGCACAGAGGAAAGCCCCACCAAATTTAATTTCCCTCCTGTCCCTTCTGAACAGTGTATAGCTGTTGATTGCAGCACTACAATCATGCAATTCATCTCACAAAGGTTCAGTGGTATCACATCATAGATTGCTGCTGGACAGCAGCTACCAGCACTTCCTGATTGTTACTCATGCTGCATACATTAATATAGGGACTTCATTTGGATGGCAACTGTCTCACCTTTTTGGTGAAATTTTTTGGAGGGCTGGGAGGACTTATCTTCACTATTCTAGTAGTGCACTTTTTCACCCTGTGCAAATACCAGCTTAGAACCCAACACCCAAGCTCATTAGTTTAAAACTTGATTCACTAAGTCAGCTAACTTACTAGAAAAGATTTTCCTTTTCCTATATAGAGGAATCCCATCTCTCCCAAGTAATCTGTTCCTTAACTGTAGAAGCCAAATCCCTGGCAATGAGACTAGCCACATAGCCAAGTGTTAATTTACATTGTCTTCTGCCCTCACCGCTGCCTCTGACTAACAAGATAGAGGAGAAAATCACTTGGGCCCCCATGGCTGAAGATGGTCAAGGATCTAGAGAGCAAGATGAATGAGGAGCAACTGAAGTCCCTTGGTTTCTTCAGTCCAGAGAAGAAGAGACAAAAGGGAGACCTCATAGCAGCCTACAGCTTCTTCACAAGTGGAGTGGAGGGGCGGGAACCAATCTCTGTTCTCTCGACAGTGACGAGACCCTAGAGAACGGCATGGAGCTGCATCAGGGAAGAGTCAGGTTTGGTATTAGGAAAAGGTTCATCACCAGAGGATGGTTGAGCACTGCAACAGCGCACTCCCCAGGGCAGTGGTCATGGCCTCAGGTCTGTTGGAATTCAAGAAGCATTTGGACAACGCCCTCAGAAATATGGTTTGAATTTTGGGTTGTCCTTTGTGGAGCCAGGAATTGGATTCAATAATCTGTGTGAGTCCCTTCTATCTCAAGGGCTGCTTGTGACCTGGGACAACTAGTCCCCTGCCATGCCATCACAGCAGCAGCTCTTTCCCTATGAGTGGCCCTGTCCAGCCCTGGGCACACATCAGTGCACTCCGCGACAACTGAACTGCCAGTGTGCTATTTACACCGTCTGTCTCATCCCACTTAGTGGGTTGCAAGGAAGGTGAATCTTTGCTATCCCACTGAATAAGGCACACCCTGGTCAGCAGGAGTCGTGGCAGCAACAGAGTTGGACAGTGACTCAGAGGAAAGATACAAAACTATTTACTTCAACGACCACAATTGGTCCACAATTTCGAGGAAAAATTGGGCAACGTCCTAACAACAACCACAATAAGAATTATGGATAAACAGGCACTTTGCACAGGCATCTTACTTATAGACAAAATTAGGCTATGACTAGTAAAGAAAATTAATGAAAAGAGATTAAGAGGAAAGGAAAACTAGGAGAGAAAAGAAAATAGAAGCAGAAGGGACAGGTTTTCACCTCATCCTCGCATCTAGCAGAGCCTTGAGCTGGAGTTTGCATCCGGGATTGGTGGGTCGAGAGAGGCTTCATTCACGGGTAGCAGGTTGACCACTGTGGGTGATGGATTGATGACAAAAGCAGAACATGTGTTTGCCTTTATATAGATCAGATGGTCAGAGACCACCCTAGGGGTGGCAACTCCCCTGCGCCTGCACAACATGGGGTTCCAGAAGATTCGGGAGTTTTCTGCAAAGCCATGCAGCCTCCCTCCTCAGTAAGCTGTCATAAAAGGAAGTGGGTAGAATAGCTTGCTGCCCTGCCTCTGCAGGACCCAATCTGCTCCCTCACCTTCCATCTCTACCCAAGTTGTTGAGTCAAGTTTCCCATCGGTCTCTTACATCGTCTCAGCTGAAAACAGGACAAGGGGAGGGTGCAGTGCAGTGCTAACTCCACCTCTTGTGGCTGCAACACACAATCAGTCAAACGCATGTATTACATGTTACATGCACTTGTATCCCTTGGTGAGTAAAATGGAGGGATTATCATTAATAGTATTTCAACCTACCTAATGATGTCTCAAAAGAAATCAGAAACCAAAGAAAAGAAAAATCATGGATGAAAGAAGAGTGTTCAATAGAAAATGGACAGACGAGTACATTTTTGTCGAGACAAATAATATGGCACTATGCCTGATTTGTAAGAAAATTGTCAGTTTTCAAAGATGACAATTTGAAAAGAAATTATATGAAAAATATGGTGCCAAATTCAATGTGTATCAAGGAATGTTTCATAAAGACAAAATAGCAAAACTGAAAAACAATCTGTCATATCAGCAATTTTTTTTTTTTAAATTACAGCTCAAACAGACTCTATAACAAAAGTTATGTGGTAACAAGTCTGATTGAAAAAAAAAAAAAACATTTACCAATGGTGGGTTTATTAAGCAATGAGTTGGTCTCACCAGACTATAGCCAGGCAAACTGAAGATATATGAAAATCTATGAAAAGAAATTTGGAAAGCAAAGCTGCTAATTTCAAATTTAATGCTTTGGAGATACGTGAAAGCACTGCTGCTACAGACATGGCCCAACTTGCCATTTTTATTAGAGGTATTGATAATAAGTATAATGTCACTGAATAAATGCCTTCATTGATGCTGTTAAAAGACAAAACTAAAACTTCTGATTTGTATGAAGCAATAAAAATTACATTAAAGCATTTTTCTTTAACCTTTGTCAACATATCTGGCATAGTTACTGATGGCACCCCAGTGATGGTTGATAAAGAAAGGAGGCACTTATAAAATTAATAGAGGATGATGCAATTGACACCAGCAATTCACGTTTGATGAAATATCACTGCATCATGCATCAAGAAAATTTATGTGAGAAAGCTTTATAAATGGATATTGTTGTGCAGATCATCATCAAAGCTGTGAATTTCATAAAGTCAAAGGGACTGAATCATTGCTAGTTCCACAAGTTCCTAGTATGAATGAATGAATGAAGTATGGATGCTGATTATGGGGACATCATTTACTTTTCTGAAGTAAGGTGTCTAAGATGCGATAAAATGCTAAAAAGATTTTATGATTAGTGAAACTAAAGGAAGTCATTAATGGAATCAAAAGTAAAATTTGTGACAGAACATGAAGATAATAATGGCTCATGGGTTTATCATTTTTGATGGATTTGACCATTCATTTAAATGAATTAAAAATGCATCTTAAAGGTGAAAATCAACTTATCTGTCTATTTTTCACACCATAATAGTGTTCAAAATGAAACTTAAATTATGGAAAGCTTAAGTTATGGTTAATCATTTTATGCATTTTGATGCATTAACTAAAATCAGTCCTATGAACAGTGAAAAATATGTAGCCTTGATTTACACTTTGATAAAGAAATTTCAGAATTGTTTCCAGATTTCTGAAAAAATCATCAGTTTTTCAGTATATTTGTGGCTCCATTTTTCATCAACATAAATACATTATCCATAGATATTCAAATGGAATGTGTTGAGTTGTAATTAGACATTCAGCTCAAAGAAAAAATTTATCATGTCTCTTTACTAGATTTTTACAAGACCTTTCTTACCAGAGAAACATATCCCTCAATTCACAATCACGCCTTATTCATGTCACTGTTTTTTGGCAGTACGTACAATTGTGAACAACTCTTTTTAAGGATGAAGTACATGAAGAGTGAAATTTCATCAAAAATCTCTGACAAGCACACGGATGACTGAGAATTGCAACCACTTCCATCAAACTAGATTGATGCATTAGTTTCACAAAAACAAAGTCAAATATCGCACTGTTTTTATGGGTTTTTTTCTTTTTTGCTCTCTTTTTTTGTTTTAATAAACAATAAAATAAGGGGTTTTTTTACTATTTCTTTTGTTGCTGTTCGAAGGAATTCAGTTCCATACCTTTGCTTCACACTCACTTCCACGTCAGACACCATTTCGTCAGACTGCCTGTCTGCTTCCATCTGTAGCAAGGCTACAAAATGTAATGGAATATTGGAGGGAAGGATCAATCTCTACTACCATCCCACCAACGTCTGCCTCTGATGTCATGAGCCATCATAATAAAATAGGAAGCATTACTTTCGGAGAATTCCTCATACATTAACTACATTATATAATTTATAAGCAGCCCAAGACAATTCCTCTTCATTCAGTGTGGCCCAGGCAAGCCAAAAGATTGGACACCCATGGTATAAAGTATAGTTCTGCTGTATTGTATAGGCTGATTAAGGAACTGGAAATTACAGGGGTCAATAAAGGAGAAGCATCTTCTGGTGACTACTATTATTTGCACAAGCTTCTAGAAAGCAGAGAACACTTGAAACTAGGTTTTTTGTCATCCAGAACAGTAGTTGTCATTATGGATGGCATGTTGTGGTGTAGCTCATAGTGTCTGTCATAAATATTTACTGCACTTTCTTAATCTAGCGCAAAGAACTTATTAAAAAGCAGCCTCCATTTTCCCATGATACAATAATTGACAACAGATTTTGAAAAGGATGTACTTCCTCTAAACTAAGAATGGTAGTATGTTATCAACCTCTGAACAATCTCATCTTGACTCTGAACAAGATTTTTGAGTGGCGAATTACTCTCAGTATCAATTTACTAAGGCCACGAATCTCCCATGATTCCCTGTATGAGTGAAAAACAGTATGGCTCATATGCAGAAACCTGTACAGGAGTCTATGCAAAGTTTATGCATTCAGCGTGAAGTTACGCAGAACTTACAAACTTCCCAAGTGTAAGTGAAGGATTTCTTTCTGCTAAAGTTCCTACAGAACTTCTAACATCTGATAGAATTATAAAATGAGTTAAAGTTCTGCAGAGTAAGGAGTCTACCACAGGTTCTAGACATGGAAGATTTGTTCTCATTAGTCCTTTTCCTATGTTTCTACTGATCAGAACAACTCCATCACAAATCACCTTTTTCCATTTCTGGGCTTTCTGGTACCCACAAACTGTGCAGCCTTTTTAAAAGCTGGATCAGCTATTTGAAACTTTCACTGTAATCTTGGCAAATATTCAAACACCGAGAGCTGTGTAATGAAACCATTCTCTGGCCAAATCTGAGTGCAGGCACCACAAGTAAACTATAGAGCAACTCTACAGTCTCTATCAAATAATGCTATTGTACTCTTTGTAGTTATTGTAGTGAAATAAATAGGAGGCGTTGCGTTCTGAGGGACCCACGCATGTGAAGTATGATTTAGTCATGTTCAAGTGTTGCAGTTTTGACCCTTTTTTATTCCTTATTTCATGTTATCTTCTTATTTTAAAGCCCAGAGTAATTAGATTAGTCTTCTGTACTACAGGTGTGAACAAAGAATGATTGAAGACAATCCTGGGATATTTTGAAAGTGCTTCTAGTAACGTCTTGGCCAGCATTGGAAGTTGGAAGTATTTCTCTACAAGAGAAGAGATCCGGTGACATAACATTCCTTCAGAGTTAGTGCAGGCATCTCTACAGAGTGCTGCACTGTGATGTGCTGACAGATTTGTTCACACCTTTGAACACGCTTCGTCTGGACTTATTGATGCCTCTTTTTACATAACTATAAAAACTATCTTTAAAGCTCAAAGGAAACAGAGGCAAAAATGCCTGTGTGTAGCCAGGCCATTCCTGGAAGTAGATGCAAATAGAAACCTTACTTTAGTGTGAGTAAAGCAGCTATGCTGCGTATTGGTGACATATGCAGCGGCATCTCTGTACTGTATGTGCACAAGCCATCAGGTACCTGCTACTATCTGCACCACGTATGATACCCTGTATATCACTGTCAGTTACTATCCCTAAAGGTTAGATTGAGATTAAGGACCTACAGGTTGCATGAGAGGCTGCCTCATGCCCTGTGTTGGTTGCAGAGCAGAAAAGGAGGTTCACAGATAGATCTTAACATCTGAGGATATTTTCTTCAAAGTTAGTTACTTCAGCATGGATCAGCCTTTCTGGGTCTAGGACTGTTTTTACCAGGCTCTTAGTAGAAACAGCCTTGGTACTGTGAGGACTCTTGAAAAGTCACCCATCATGATCTTACAGTATCTTACTCAGGAGGTTGAGGATATGACATAGTGGCTAATCAAGTAGGGTTGGACTCTGTTCAGCCTTAAGAAGTCTGAGAGGGGATCTTATCAATGTCTATAAATATCAAAAGTGTGGAAGGCAAAGAGATGAGGACAGACTCTTTTCAGTGGTTTGTGGTGACAGGACAAGGGGAAATGGCCACAAACTGGAACATAGGAAGTTCCGCACAAGTATATACAAGAACTTCTTCACGGTGAGGGTGATGGAGCACTGGAACAGGCTGCCCAGGGAGGCTGTGGAGACTCGATGATCTCTAGAGGTGCCTTCCAGCCCCTACAACTCTGTGATTCTGTGATTGCTTGAAGTCCTTTCCAACCGCTGCAATTCTGCAATCTTTTAATATCTGGTAGATTCAGTTCTCCCAGTGTCCTTGCTGAGGTGCACTGGGCTATAGAAGGTTTGTGCCAATGTAGCTCTTATGTAATTAGAAGCCAAAACCTTAGGAGCTTTGGTGATTGCAAACTGCGGCTTCTCTGCTAAAGAGTCTAGTAAGTGGGCTTGCATAGAGTTTTCTGACAGACCTAATTGCATATAATGCCTTTCATGCTGTTTAAAGTATAGCATGTAGTGATAGTTATTGCTTTTGAGAAGTGGGCAATCTTTTCTGGAGTCATTTTTAAATTGCATGCACTTGAAAATTGACATTTGCAGGCTTTGTAGCTATATTTCCTACTCCAGTGGGTCCTTCATTTGGTTGCATTTTATAAATATAACTTTAGACAGTAATAAGAAAGGATAGTGAAGGGTAAATGAATAGAAACAAACTTGTTTCTGAGAATAAGAGGGAGCCCCGTGGAATGTTTTTTCTTTACATTTGAATCATGGTGGTTTTACATTGACTACTTTCTCTGCCTAGTTCTGTTTAGCATCTAGGGTGCATAGGAGTCTTCCAGTGAAGAGCCCAGCCTGTAAGGCCTTGTTGCCAGATCTCTGAGTCCACAGCTTATGTTAAGTCTGCGAGGTGGAATCAGAATAATCTCATATGTATCTTACTCAGAAGACTTAAACTGACATATTCCCTCGCTATTCTACTAAACCTATACATTCTTCAGGATAAAAACATGTTCTTTAACAGGATCCAATACTTTACAAAAAACTACCACAAACAAAAACTCATCCCTCTTTCATCTTGTAATTAATTTCGGACATTTTATCCTATATGATGCATATAGGGCTTGGCTAAAACGAACTCTAAGCACACTAGGAAATGTGTGAAATGAAGTTCAAAATGAGATCTTACAAAAGAATTGCAAAAGACTATAAAGTCTCTAGACTGGGAGTATCTGTAAAGATCATGTTGTCCAACAATTTCTTTACGTAATCCATAACCCTATTAGGCTGAACCTTGAATATTTCCACTGAGAGACTATACCACTTCTCTGGACAGCCTGTTCCCACGTGTTCTGTTTTCACAGTGAAGACTTCTTTTTTAGAACTCTCTCTTTGGTAAATTGTAATACTTGTTCATAAAATCTACAAGTGAGATGATTTTACTCATTTTTTCATGGACTTCAACAATTCACATTATTACACATGGCATACATGCTCAAATCACCAAATTACATGTGCAAGTGCTATAGACGGGATAATTTGTATTGCAGAGGACAAGGGATGCTTAACTCATTGCCATGGTTCTTGATTGATATTAAGCTAACATTTTGAATGCTTTCCTATGTTTAGGAGCCAGCAGTTGTTAGAGGATGGTCCTTAGCCTAAGGAGGGTGTACTTCAGCCCTTGTGAGTCTTAGATAATGAGGACTAATCTTGCCTGGTTTTCTCCTTGTCTTTTTGGAATATATCTGTTTTCCCAAAGGACTAGGTGGAAAATGAATTGCGTGTGACTTATGCTGATGTTTTGTTGTTGTTCCGCTGTTAGGATGTGGGATTTTCTGCTCATTACACATTTTTGTTGTTGTCTTATCAGAGTACAGGTATTCTCATCTCCATATTAAATAACATCCTCCTAATAAACTTATTCTGGAGAGTAGTATCTGGGGAATTATATTTTCTTTATCCAAACAAGCTATTCTTTTAACCCTTGTCATGTTGTTTCTTCTAGAGCTTATGAACAAATACACTGCCATTCAAATTCCATTCATTCCAATCTCAACTATTACAGATGTGTACAATTCAAATTTGCTCCATGTTTGTCAAGTGAGCATATTATACAAGTACCATTCCTTGATTCACTCATATATATACTAAAAATCATGGTCATCAATAGAATAAGACAGCATTGTCAATGGTTTACTGCCACTGTTACTCATTTGGAACTGTCTTTAAAACTTTGGAAAAAAATGTTCAAATATCTTTGTTTCTGTTGGAGTAAATCAATTAAATGTGACTAGAGGGAAAAGTATTCTAATCCCTAACTGCAATTACAGTCCAGTTTGAAAAAGACATTTTCTCTCCGTTAAGCTGTTTCTAACATAAGAAGTTATGGCAGAATTGGTGATATTAAGATATTCTTATTCTTATCTTGCTTAATACCATAGTGCTATGAAACTGCTGCTGTTTTTGTCACCTCGGCATATAACTCCTTTAAGAATTTCCCTAATCTTAATAATCATTTTTAACTACTCTTCTGAAAATTGATTAGAACAAGTTCTGAATTTAAAGCAGCATCTTTTGATCAGTTTGAACATTAGCCTAAAACTATAATGCTTGAAAATAAGAAGCGTTGCTTTGTGGCCTTTCAGCACAGCTAAACGTATATATATATCAATATATATATATTAAAAATATATATAATAAAATATTATCTGTCACACTGGGAAGTAAATTTGTTTATTATTTTCTTTTTAGAGAAAACACTATTAGCAAGATGATTACATTAACCTACTGAAATATGACACTGAGCATATGAATAATAAAAGATTCTTTTTAACTATCTTATACAAAGATCCAAATACTGAGGGAAATCATTGTCTTTACCTAAGACCAAACTGCCACAGAAGCCAGTGGGTAACTGTATGTAGAATGAGTGCTTTAATACATGCACTGAGCTATTCTGAAATGAACAGTAAAGACATTTCATATCTAACACTAGTTAGCAGACTGGATAGCTTTTAGAGGCCTACATTGATGAGAGAGCAAACTGAAGACATAAATGCTTCTTTAATAAACCACTGTATGTCATCTCTCTTCTGTAATTCCCTTGTCTGTCCTTACTTGTACAATTCACAGGGCAGTCACTCTAGTAGTGAAGAGCAAATTGCAGCTGTAAAACACCTGCTTACATAGCTCAGTCAGCTTCATATACATACTAAAGTGCTTTCCTTTGCTTCTACTTCTTCTGATGCACATCAGAAACCTTGTCCTTTTACAAGCATCAAATCTGTTTTGTTGTGACATCAAATTACTTGCTCTCCATTTGAAAACGTGTTCAGTGGAGTTCAGATTTTTCTCTGCTTTGCCTAAGGAAATCCTGAGGGTCATTCTTTAGACTATCAAGTTAATGTAGAGGGAAAGAAAGACTCAAGATTTTTGGGCTGGAAATTTCTTGGTTTATTTCTAGATTTGAGTTACAGCTGAATTTGTTAAATCCATCTTCTTCTTCGAGGAGAATGTTAGCTGCCCCTGAAATCTCAATGTGTGGCAATCCTGAACAGCGGTCAACAGTGCAGGAAGAGCTAACTATCTCTGATAGAGCTTAGCCTCAAAAAAAAAACGTGAAGTTCTTGGCACACCTGAAGCTTCAGTTATAAACTTTCAAAGAGCATCATCATCTCCTTCCTCATGCTTTCCACTTCTTGGCTTTCATATTGCATATAGAGAAAGTTTGGAATGGGTTTTACCTCAACAGATTACTGGACTTCTGTTTTCCTAAGATTTCTGTGTCTGAATTGGCTTGAACAGGAAAGTAAAGAGGCTTTTTTTCCTGAGCAGAACCATCAGTAGTCTTCTGAAGATATCATAAAGCTGAGGAAGGCTCAGTAACCCAGCCTTACTCTACTTTTATCTCTGCTGTGGGCATACATCGCATAAACACCACTTCAGTTCCCAGGGAAATCCATCCGCAGTTCCTTGTCTTTTCTCTCTCTTCAAACTCAGCCCAAGCTCTGAGGACCATGACTTTGACTTGAAATTATGGCTGCTCATGTCCATATATTGAAGAGAAGACCAATAGTTTTTTTCTTGTATTAGAGCTGTAATAAATTACCTTGAATTTACCACCACAGGGCTTTACTTACTGCTGTTCTCCAAAGCATGTTGTCTCTCACTAATCTGTGCTCATCGTATTCTGGAAACATATGGTATCCCTGCATGCCTATGTATAATGAAGGTTGTGTGGCATTTACTATTTTTATTTTGTTAACAAACTCAGACCAACCTTCATCTCTTCACAGTACTTCCTGGGTCTCCATTGTATATGCTGTGCTTGTTCAGTCCCTGCAGAGAAAAGAACTGCAGCAGGCACAGAAGAGGTGGAATTTCCTCTAATCTAAATTATGCAGGCGTAAGTTAAAAGCGACCTGATCTCTGAGGTACCTCTCTGGTAAACTCTTTTCTTCTACACCTCTTATTACTTCTTTACTGTTTCCTATTTTTGAGCTAACTTTCTGTCCTGAAACTGCTATTTTATGTACTGTAACTCTCTGCCTTATTCAATTATCTTCAGCATCAAACCTTATTATTCTTTGAAAATCCATGAGTATGGAACCCTGACATTCTCTTGCTTCTGCTGCAGCAGTAATACCTCTGAAGAATGAAAGTGAGTTAGCTTAAGCAGGACTTACAACTCCACATTATTAGAATATTTAGAATCAAATAATTCACATCAAAGTCTTCCATAATATGTCCTTCAAAACATTTCTTCAGCTATCCCCCTTCTCTTCTTGACTAATTTAACTAGGCTATAATTTGTTTGCCCCAATTTTCAGTTTTCAGTAGATTTTCACTTTTCTATTTCTTTAGAGTATGTCCTCTGACTTCAAAACAAAGGTCCATCTCTTTGTCCTCTGAAAAGTTTGGAAAAAAGCAATTGGTTAAAAAATCTTCCATCTTCGTTCTTGTCACCAATCATCTGCTATCATTTTTAGGGAGCAATTTTCTCTTTTAGGGTCTGTTGACAGAGAATATATATGAAGAGTCCTTTATTGTTAGTTGAATATTCCCTTGCAATTTTGATGTTTGGTTTTCTCAGACCTTTAACTGGCAAGAAATATGAAGACATTTTAGTTTGGTAGCAAAAGTAAGTAAGTAACTATTAACACATCAGGCATTTTATTGATTGTTTTTTTTTTTTTTATTGAATGGCTGTTCTTCGTTTATCATTAGAGTGCAGCCTGAATGCCTCTAAAAAAAGACTGCATGGTTCTGTACTTTGGGATTCTTAGGTCCACATCTAAGGCTTGTGACAGACCCCTGCTGTATTATTGAAGTGCTGATACATATCCCACCCCTCTGAGCAAAATCCTCTGGTCTCTGCAAGACTGATATAAACAGATGTTCCTCTGGAGTCCCTTCTCTGCCTTTGTGTAATGTATGGAGAGTTTTAGAGAGCTTGTGGGTGCAGAGAAGTTAATGCCCTACTAACACAGTATGGAAGCTTGAAAAAATTAGAGAATACCAGCTGTTGTCTGTAGACATCAAACTAAATTGGGAAATCAACTTGTATTTAATAATACAATTCTTTCCACTTCTGTGAAAAGCAGTACAGACCCTAGTTTAGCCACTTTTGATATATCCCTGGTTACAGCTCATTTATGGGAAAGTAATGACATTTCTGAGATCAGCAATTGTTAAATCCCACTGAGTTTACTATGAAGGGAAGCTTACTTTGTCCTGGTCATACCTCTATAACTTAATGCTTTCAAGAAAGAAAAGCAGAAATCTCTCAAGTTCATTTGCAGATTATGTATAAAATGGATGCTTTCACACGTTTATTTGGTTTTTCTCTTGTGTTTTGTGGTGTATGGTAGAAGAAAGTTATGAAAGCTCACTTCAAAGATCTTAACAAACATAGAACAGGCTACCATGCATTTAGCAGTGGGGGCTTGTTCCCTTTCAGGCTTGCTTGTTTTATCATATTTCAGCCATTTTTAGGGGAGTTGTAAGAATTTCCCCAACCCTAAAGGTTGAGGGGTCTGGAGAAGGAATCTGCAGTTCATACAGATGTCAGCACTAGATCCTCAAACAGTGGTACTTTGGTAGAAATTTGTTCAGGTTTCACAGTTACTCTTTTGGGATCTATGCTCTTTCTAGCCAGTGCTTGTCCCAAACTCTCAAATCCTGCCAAAAAGTAACGCTAACAACAGAACTTGGACTGCTGCTTGATCAAATCGGGGCATCATTCCTTACGTATGTCATAGATGTTAACTCAAGTAAGAGCTTATGTTTTTGTGTCAGAATAACTTTATGGGAGAAAGATGATTTTCAGTAATATTAAAAGCATCCTTAATAGCTTTGTCAAGAAGATAAATGACAAAAACATTTTTTTTAAAATATGGAAAAAAATGTGTTGTTCTGACTTCTGTATAAAGTTATAATGCATTGCTATCACATTAAATATAAAAGTGGCCCAAATGATAAATGACCGTGGTGGGACAGAATATATCCTCATCAGATCTGTGGTGAGATCTCACCCAGAAGGACCTCAAAAGGCTAGAGAACTGGCTTGACAGAAACCTCTCAATTCCAACAAAAGCAGGTGTGAAGTCCTGCACCTGACAGGGACAGAATAACAACAGTAATAAGTCTGGGGTCCTGTGTGAGTGAGTCTGGAGCATGTTAAGTGTAAGCAAGCTGCATGTTCTTGGTACAGTCAAGGTTAACCACATAGGAGGCTGTATTGGCCAGAATGTAGCTATAGGTTGGAGGGAAGCAATTCTCTCTCTTCAGTATTTGAGCATAGGTAATACAATACCCATTGTTGTGGACACGCAGAAACACATCTCAGTACAAGAGAGGAACAAACCAGAACCAGACCAGTAGAGAGCCACCAAGGTGGTGAAGGGAATGGAGCATGACACATCAGGACAGGCTGAGGGCGCTGAAACTACTAAGCATGAAAAAGAGGAAGCATTTGGGCGGGATCTTCACTACCTGCAAGAGGGTTGCTAGAGAAGATGGAAGGCAGACTCTTCACACATCCCCCCTCTCCCTTAATTAAGCTAACCAGGCTGTAATTGGCATTCGACAATATATTTTGTGACCTTTTTTGTTTTATCGTTCAATAGTGGTTGTTGGTTTCCCATTTCCTCTCTGTGTACCTCAGAGGTGTAGTGAAAGGACAAGTGTCAGAGATTACAGCAAGTGGTTATAATGGAAAAATTTCAAAAATACAGTGGTCGTACACTGGAACAAGTTGCCTGAAGAGGTTGTGAAGCTTTTCAGAGTTTTAATGGACAAGCCCCTAAGCAAAATCCCTTGACTACACCGCCCTGGTCAGGCCTCACCTGGAGTACTGTAACCAGTTCTGGGCTCCCCTGTATAAAAAAGACAGGGACCTCCTGGGAAAAGTCCAGCAGAGGGCCACGAAGATGATAAAGAGCCTGGAACATCTCCCTTATGAGGAGAAGCTTGGTAAGCTGAGTCTGTTTAGCCTTGAGAAAAAAAAGAAGGCTGAGAGGAGATCTGATCAATGTGTACAAATATCTAAAGTGCGGGAGACAAATGGACGTGGGGAATCTCTTTTCAGTGGTGTGTGGGGATGGGACGAGGGGAAATGGACTAAAACTGGAGCATAGGAAGTTCCACACCAATGTGTGAAAGAACTTCTTCATGGTGCGGGTGATGGAGCACTGGAACAGGCTGCCCAGGGAGGTTGTGGAGTCTCCTTCCCTGGAGATATTCAAGACCCGACTGGATGCCTACCTGTGCGACCTGCACTAGGGAACCTGCTTTGGCAGGGAGGTTGGACTCGATGATCTCCTGGTCCCTTCCAACCCCTAGAATTCTGTGATTCTGTGATTCTGTGACTATGAAGTTGGCTTCACTTTAGACAGCGAGTGGGATTAGATGACCCTTGGAGGTACTTTCCAATCTAAACTATTTTGTGAAAAAAATGTAATAATAAAATTTGATATAAAGCCACATCAGAACTTTGATACAATGTCTATTTTTGCTGTTGTTTTTTTTTGCCTCTTCTGTTTTTGTTTTTTTAGAAGAGAGAAGATCATAATCTTATAAGTAAAAAGTCCTGAATTTCACAGCTTTTTCATTCCAATTGTTGTGAATTTGCTGCTGATTCAGTTCTAAAATGAGCTTAAATCTGATGCTTCTACATATCTTTCAATTCCCGTAAATACGGTATAGTTGTACACCAGTGATGATAAAAGGCGTTTCCTCCTATTTCACTCTCTAGCCTGCTAAACAATGAGTAGCAACATATTTTCTGCAGTTCTACTCCAATTTGTTAATCTTTTTCTCTAGGGCAGTACTGACAAGGTACAAGAGACAGAAATCCCACTGGGATAAGCACTCTGCCAGAGTAATATGTTATATTTTCCTACATTGTAGAACAAGTAACTTTTGTAAATCACTTGATGTCTGGAGTTCTACAACACAAAGACTGAAAGGAAAAGATTGTGCTGGGCCCAAAGAGTGGCTTTGAACAGCTGGTGACTATATTTTCTACAATTCAGACATAATCTTTCTCATGTGTATGCTCATGAAAATCTTAGCATTCATTTTGATCTCTTAGTATTCACGGAAAAATTAATAAGTGCATATTTAAATGAATAATCTGCATTTCATAGCTTGCATTTTGTTCGTTATGTAACTGAAATGAAATTACTTTTGGCTCCTGCTTGAATGCTTAATACAACTTACATCACTGATTCTGCGTATTACAATCATCTGTGCATTGTTCTTTAAAAGTTCTGCTAGTTAGTTGTACAAGTTAATTTAGGAGGTTGCAGCTTATATTGCAGAGTATGTGCTTGATTTTAATAGGGAAAGGTGAAAGTATGTACAAGATCAAAATTATTTACTGGAGTTTGAGAATACCTTTAATGAAGTACAGATAAGAGAATCCTCTTCATCCTGCTTTGAGAATTCATAAATAGGGGAAAACGTTATGAATGAATCCCTTGGCTCACTGAGAGATAAGAATATAAGCAAATATCAGCCTCGGTTTCTTTTATTTTAGAGCAATATTCTCTCTGTGGCTACAGTGGAGGCATGGTTCCAAGGAGCACGTTTAGAGGAGCACACCCAAATACAATGCATTTTGTTGCGCGACTGGCAAAGGAGAAAGGACCCTTGATAATTATTCAAGGAAATCTAGATGGATTTTAATTTGTTTTATCAAGAAAATGTTCTATTAGCTGTTACTTATTAATCTTACCAACGTAAAAGCCAGTGTAAAAAATTAAAAGAAAAAATGCCACCAACAAAAATAAATAAATGAATGAAAGGAATACAGCTGGTGGTGCTGAGTGCTAATAAATGATGGAGAAAGAAAGATTATGTCCTTATAGTTCTCGGTTTGATGGAAATCCTTGCCAAAAACAGTTTCAGTGGAGTGTAAGAGACAGAAGATAGACTTCATACAGCCTAATCTGGAACTAGAGGCAAGAGATTATAAAGTGGGTGTTCCATAAAAATGAAAGAGGTGATATGACAGTAATTGGGAGAGAAAGGGCAAAGTCCCAGGAGAGATGGTAGGGAGGAACAGGAAATGAGGAATTAAATCATGCTATGTGATGGGGAGGAGGGAAATAAACCAGAAAAGAATGAGAGATTAATCAGGTAAAGATGGAAAGGGATCACATGAGACACCTTATAAAGTGAAACAAATGTAAGAGAGAGGGAAGAGATCACATGACTAATGCCTTTTCTGGCAAAAGTACAGCATTGTAGGAAAGAAATGGGAAAGAGAAGTAGAAGGTAAAAACAAAGAACACATTTTGTCAGTTTTCAATGTAGGAAGAGAGACAGATGGGAGGAACAGAAAAATGAACCAGGCGTGCTAAAAGGATTCCGCATCTAGAATTCAAGTAAGTTGAAAAAAATTGCAGACATTTGCTCAAAAAGTTTTCGTAATGGGGAAAGTTAGCTGCAGCATACCATGAATAGAGAAAGATGATTCGGTGACAGAGGATGTTCTCAAAGAGATGCCAAGCTGTGTGGTGCAGTCAACAAGCCAGAGGGAAAGGATGCCATCCAGAGGGACCTGGACAGGCTTGAGAGGTGGGCCCATGCCAACCTCATGAAGTTCAACAAAGCTAAGTGCAAGGTCCTGCACCTGGGTCGGGGCAATCCCAAGCACACATACAGGCTGGGCAGAGAATGGCTTGAGAGTAGTCCTGAGAAGGATTTGGGGGTGGCTGTTGACGAGAAACTCAACATGAACTGGCAGTGTGCACTTGCAGCCCAGAAGGCCAACCGGATCCTGGGCTGCATCAAGAGAAGCATGGCCAGCAGGTCGAGGGAGGTGATTCTGCCCCTCTACTCTGCTCTCGTGAGACCTCACCTGGAGTATTGTGTCCAGTTCTGGGGCCCTCAACACAAGAANTTGGAACAAGATGATCTCTAAGATCCCTTTCAACCTGAACCTTTGTATGATTCCTGGAAAAATAAATAAATAAATAAATAAATAAATAAATAACACAGTTTGGGGAGACAGAAGATGGTAACGGGAGCAGGTGGTCAGTGAGATAATCGCGCAGCAGAGAAGACCAACAGGTTGACTTTGAATGTAATACTTAGAAAAACAAAGTAACTGCAATGAAGCTTTGGAGGCACTGAACCACAGAATATAAGGTTTTTTCCTACCTATCATAGAATCACAGACTCTTAGGGGTTAGAAGGGACCTCTGGAGGTAGTCTAGTCTCTATTAAAGCAGATTCCCTAGAGTAGGCTACACAGGAAAGCATCCAGGTGGGTTTTATGTATCTCCAGAGAAGGAGACTCCACAATCTCTCTGGGAAGCCCGTTCCAGTGCTCTGTCAGCCCCACAGTAAAGAATTTTTTCCTCATATTTGTGTGGAACTACCTACATTCCAATTTGTGTCCATTGCTCCTTGTTCTGTTGCTGAGCACCACTGAAAAGAGCCTGGCCCCATCCACTCAGCTCCCATCCATTAGATATTTCTAAGCATTGATAAGACCACCTCTCAGTTTTCTCCAGGCTAAACAGTCCCAGGTCTCTCAGCCTTTCCTCATAATGGAGATGATCCAGGCCCCTTGTCATCTTTGTGGCCCTTAACTGGACTCTCTCCAGGAGATTCCTGTCAGTTGAACTGACAAGGCCAGAACCGAACACAGCACTCCGGGCATGGCCTCACCAGGACAGAGCAGAGAGGGAGGATCACCTCCCTTGGCCTTGTATGGAAAAATCTCATTGCCAGAACTTAATGTTCAAAGAGGAGACAAAGGATTCCTGGAAAATAACTTTATTCAAATAAAGGAAGAGTCTACTGGGGCATATTCCCATAAGGTCTCTCAAATTGTTGGGGTAAGCAGACCCCTTTTTATCCCTGAACCCCGATGCTATAGTGAGACCTCCTCGTTTTCCTATCGGCTGAGGTACTTGAGGTTACATTCTTCTCGGTCCACCAACCATGTGCTCTATCCTACTAGGTATCCCCCCTCCCCCTCCCGTCATTTCCTTTGTTTATGCATACTTTGTAATCTGTATTGTTTGTTATTTTTGCCCAACTAGAGCCATCTTTGGCTCCCATTTGACAAAGTTCATCTCCTCTTTGTTCTGTCCTGCAAACAAGACACACAAGCAGACACCAAGCTGTCATTTCCTGCCATACATCTGCAAGACAAGCCTGTTTAACCAATTCTGCTCAGCCTTCCTTCATCAGCTTTATCATGTTTTGCAGGGACCTCCTATTCTTCTAAATTTCAGTTTATTTTGCAAAGACACTTTATTCTGCTTTTTCCCTTCAACCTGCTAGCCACACTCTTTTTAATGCACCTCAGGAAACCATGGGCCTTCTCGGCCACAAGGGCACACTGCTGGCTTATGTCCACCAGGACACCTAGGTCCATCTCTGCAGAGCTCCTTTCCAGCAGGCTAGCCCCTAATCTGTACTGATGCATGTGTGTATGGAAAATTACAGATCACGGCCTGAACAGGGGACTAGGTCATAAGAAAGGGCTTATGTTAGCTTGGGAACATAGGGACACTGCCTTGGCCCATACACCTGCAGGTAGCTAGATGAAAACTTGTTTGTGAGAAAAGTGCCCTGTAGCTGTAAGCAAGTACCCTTGTTTTGTGTGAATGACCTTGTTTACCCAGATCTGTATTTGTCCCCCGCTACTATATAAATGGCCACAATACCATGGGGGTACTCCTCCCTCCCTCCGGCTGAACCCTGCTGCTGAACCCTTGCCAGCTTGCTGCTGCCGGCACCCCTGTCAGCGATCCCACTGCCGGCCCATCGCCCCCAGCACTCGGCAAACACCTTTGCTGGCCTGCTGCCACCAGCACCCCTATCAGCACAGACTACCCAACAGCCGTCCTGGCATTGTGAGTACCTTGCTATTAAACTGATTAATCTGAGCTCACCTCTGAGTGCTTTCCTTAGAATTGGTGAACCTTAAGCAGAAGTGATGTCTCTTTTGCACTGCAATGTGGTTATTCCTCCCCAGGTGCAGGACTCTACACTTTCTCTTGTTGAAACTCATCAGATTCCCCTCTGCCCAACTCTCCAGTCCATCCAGGTGTCCCTGAATGGCAGCACAGCCTTCTGGTATGTCAGCCACCCATCCCAGCTTCGTATTATGTGAACCTCTGTTTTACTGTTGGTCAGATTGTCTGTCCCTGCTATACCGCTTAGTAGATTGTACAAGAACTTTGCTGTTCTTCTCATTAGAAAGCTAATTCACAATCAAAACTAGCTCATAGTGATTCATTAATTTTGCCAGTACCAGTGTTCAGTTCAATACTTCTTACTCTCTTCTATAAAATATAATACCTGTATCCCTAGTTGAAGTTTTTGCTCCCTCTCAAATATAAATTCAAATGTGAACACAGCTTATCGGAACTATATATCATATTTTGTTACAGGTTTCATTCTTCAATTTGTTTGAATTCTGATCACCTTCACTGTTGTTAAGAGCAGCTGTTTGGTCTAGAAGCTCTCAGAAAAAAAAAAAAAAAAACTTCAGCAGAACTTTCCACTAAGATCTTGAATCCATTTATTCCCTTTATGGCACAGATTTATCTCCTCTCGGCTACAAGTGGAAGAGAAAATGATATGTTCTGAGTACTGAGGATCTTGAAAAAGAGTTGTCTTGCTAAAAACAACAGAAGAATCTGCCCTTGACATTCTATGGTGAGACAAGGTTTTAGGAGTTCAGTAATTGGCATGCACTGTGTTCACCAAGAAGATGGGATCAGTAAAGCCCAAATATATATCTACCTCACATATACGTGAGGTCATATATATGTGTAGGTACACTAAGTACCAACAACCTTGAATCTGTACCTACTAGCTTTATTAAGAAATGATTCTCCTCATATACTGTAAGAATTGAATATTTTGGGGGAAAAAGTTACTTTAGGAACTTTATAAAAGCTTACACAGGCAGTAACCCCTGACAAAATACTCATTCTTTGTGAATTGTAATATGTTCTGTTCAGGAGCAGTAAACACATATTTTTCCAAATCAGTTGTTTGTGCCAAGGCTTGCAGCATCAGCTCACTGGTGAGATAATTGTGGGCTTCCATGCCTTGAAGGAGTTGCTCACTTGAGGTTTGCTGGCTGCCAGAAGCTGAGTAATACAGCCTCAAGAAGCAGGGAGCATCGAGAGGGAAGAACATGAAGGAAGCGAAAACAAGAGATCTAAAATAAATAAATTAATTAAAAAGTGAGGAATAGGAGAAACATCCATGCATCAGAGAAAATATGATCTGGGCTTCTGGGGCTGTCTAGGGCTCCATAAAAATATATGTCTATCAGCTCATGTTAATTAATAAAATGTAGGAGGTTGCAGTCCCGCTTCAATTATTGGAGTGAGGGGAGATTCTTTAACATACCCAGAGTGAGATTAAGACACAAACGAGGTCAAATGTTGTCCGACCAGTTTAATAGGAATTCTGGTCAGTGAGGAAGACGGGGATGGGGAAGCAGGCAATAGTAAAAGGGTAGGAAGTAAGAGCAAGTGTTACGTATAAAAAAGCAA
This sequence comes from Penelope pileata, assembly GCA_013396635.1. Lineage (NCBI taxonomy): Eukaryota > Metazoa > Chordata > Aves > Galliformes > Cracidae > Penelope > Penelope pileata. The sequence goes on from WBMW01005030.1 coordinate 29,196, forward strand.
GGACAGTCACAACCATGGATCCCACGCCGTTGTATCAGTCCAGGAATATCTTCAGGCCCATGTGGGAGCAAGGGAGCAAGAGCACAGGGGGAGCAGCAGCAAGCAGGCATCATCAGGTCTCAGGCAGCAGGCACCAGGCGAAGCAGGAGCAGACATCAGGAGAAGCAGGAGCAGGCAGTAGGCATCAGGCATCGTCNCTACATACCTTAAAAACACACAGTATTATAGCTGGACTTGCTGGATTTATCAATTTGAGTTTGGAAATTTACAGACATTTTATCTGAATTTTCTTTTCTTCCTCTTGCTGTTGCATTTATTTTTCCCTGATTATTAATAGTACTTCTCTTTATCTTTCACAAATTTCTGCTTCTTGTGTTGAATCTCATTTGTTCATTTGTTTCTCTTCCACTTCATTATCTTCTTTATAATCCCTTTCTTCTGAATCTTCTTTCATAAAGTACTTTCTTTCCATCATGGTCTGTCTCTGTTTTCTTTCCCTCACATCTGTATACCAAGGCATTCCAACATAGAAGGTTTTATTAAAGGAAAACTCACAAAAATGGAAATGGGATGTCTTGCAAGTTAGCATTCTTAACATCTGCCATGCTTGTCTATGTGGGAAATTGGTGCACTGTGAGTTCACATCCTAATTTACAATAAAGTTACTGAACAAAAAATAAGCCTTAAGCTCCTAGATATCCAGGTAATTTTCAAAACGTTATACACTCTGTGCTTAGGGGTTTTTTTAGCCTCACTTTGGAAAATGCATGTGTAATGTAGTTTTAGAGTATTCCTGTGGAGGATCGATATGAGCAACCCAGGGTAGGAGCCTCCCCCCTCGGCCACTCCTTGTGAGCACCTGGAGGGGGAGGTGTATCCAGACGCCGGATGCGCTGCCAGCGGGCAGCGACCAATCACGTCTGTCCACGTGCTGCCCCAGTCAGGAGAAGGAGAGGTCACGTGATCGAGACCCTGTGGCCAATGCGTAGTGCCCACGTACTTCCGCTGTATGTCGATAGCCAATGCGGGTTGCCCGCGCGTTTTTCTATTGTTGTTTACCTATATATGTTGTGCACAATGTGATTAAAGTGAGCACGACCATACTCACATTGAGATCGTGTCATGACTCAGGGACCCACTTCCACTCCAACATATTCCAATTTTTAAAACTGTGAAATTAGGGCATTTCTGGGAATTTTATATTAGAAATTAAATTATGTGTGTTTGACTGTTTTGAAGATTAATGCAAAAAATACATGCTGAATTCTTGTCCTTTCAAGAAATTACTTGTATTTCTGAGCACTTTACTATGCTTCAACTGGCTGTGCACATATGTTGGGCCAGGGTGAGATAGAGGGGCTAGAAACTGCATTAATCAGATTAGACTACAGGAGTTAATTTGCTCATTAAAAAGTTGAAAGCTATCACTCAGATATGTACAGCTTCCCTCTTTTATTAGATCTATAGCTTGGTTTATAGTGAGAGCTGTTACACAAACTGCATATGCCACTTGTGTCGTGCAGCCAAGTTTTTAGATTGCTGTATAAAAATGGCTATGCTGAATGCAGTCTTCTTCACTTTTTCCTTTTGGAAAAGTCCTTCTGCATAGCCCTGGAGCATGTAACATAATGTGTTGTGCCTACTGTGAAAATGTGTATTAAGGGAAGTTTCATGAAAGAGCCTTCTTCCACATCTAGCCATGCAACTGGGCATCTGTGGCAATTAGGGATCCCAAAGCTTGAACTAGCCTTTGAGGTTCAAAACTAAGGTCTCTGTCTCAAATTGGGCCTAGTGATCTGGCTCATAATTTCAGTTCTATAAGATAAAAAGTTATTCAATATTGCTTTATCTCTTGCAAAGTGCTTCAGCAAAAATACAAATGAGTCCTAGACACACTGCTTACCATTACATTGCTTAAAGTACCTTCTTAAAGTACTTTGCTTAAAATTTCTTGTTCTCTATTGTCCAATACGGTCCCTTCACAGAATGTTCCAACCATTTAAATGCACATCTCTGCCTGACATCTTCCTTGATCTTCTCTGTGGCAGCCACAAAACATGATAAAGAACACAATCCCCAGTCCACTACTTCCTCTGAATTATTCATAATTACAAGTATCCTAATTGATTTAGAATTACGCTCAACTGTACCATTTATTTGTTTTTATAACAGTTTTTTGTCAGGGTGCACTGTACTTGGAAAATGTGCTTTCCTCCAAGATTTATAATATAGTTTAGTCATAGCTAGCAAGTTCTAACTTCAGCGAGGCTTTAAGTAGTCTAAATTTCAATAAATTCAACACCAGTGTTGATATTTGTTTTCTTCCAGTTTGTTTCTAGACATGTTTGTTTTTCAGTCATCAATCTGTTCTTTTTTTTCCCCTTCATTTCTCAAGAATGAGGATGCGCTCTCCTGGGCCTAAATCTGCAGGATTTTTTAATGCTTATTTAAATAGTTATCTTCATTGTTTGTTTGGAAGAGAGGTGATGTGATCTGTTTGGATATGTCAATAAATTTTGATCAATGTCTTCAGACCCAAGGGTTCAAAATGAGACCTTGGGCCTTGAGCATCTTATGAAATTCAAGGACTAGTGTACTTAATGAAATCTTACAAAGTTAAAAATGAGATGTATTTGTTCTGTATTTTACACTCTACCATTTTTACACTACTATTAGGAGCATGAATTAACTATTCTACAGTAAAACTTGACTTAATTTTTATGAATTTATATGAAGACAAAGCATTACATATAACTATAATAAAATTACAATGTAGATGTAATATACAGTAAAATGTGTACATCTAGTTACATATGTTAGGCAATACTTAGAGCATCAAAAGCAACTTACTGCTGATCATCAAACTACATATTTATGGGACTAAATATCAGTTCATTTTATTTTATTTTTAGCTCTATATAAATCAATTAACTACAACTTACTTTACAGTTCACTGGACTTAGTGATCAACATACACAAGTGGTAAGTTCAGTGATAGGGTGTACATTGCCTCATATAGAATCATAGAATCATAGAAACACTAGGTTGGAAAGGACCTACAAGATCATCTAGTCCAACCGTCCTCCTATATCTGGCCTTTTGGGGGCTAATTCTTAAAGGTCATAAAATAATTGAACTTGGAAGGGACCCTTAGAAGTCATTTCATCCAACTTCCCATTCAAAGTAGGGTCAGTACAGATTTCAGACCAGCTTCCCTACGACTTTGTGCAGTTGGGTCTTGAAAACTTCCAATAGACTCGTTAACATTTCTGAGCAACCTGATTTAGTGCTTAGCTATCCTACAGTGACCTTTTCCCTTTTTTCTGGTTGAAACCACCCATTTCAATTTAGCATCATTGTCTCCTACTGTCCCACAGTGCAACTCTGCAGAGGTAGCACTCTACCGTCTTAATCTCTCTGTAAACAAAGGGAGGCAGATGTCAAGTCTCTCCAGAAAAGCCTCAGTTTCTCAGCCTCTCCTCAGAGGGCAAGTGCCTCAGCTCCATGACTGCCTTGACAGTTAGCACTTGCCACAGTTTATTATATACGGATCAAGAATTCCCAAAAGAGTTTCCCAGCTTGATCCATTTCCACTACTGCTAGCTCCCTTTCTTGAACCCTGTTTCTAGGAACAAAATCCTGGGAGATCTTGTGGAAGATTGGTACAAAAAAGGCTTTGAGTACCTCAGCTTTAAACATATCTACTCTCGTTAAATCACAAGTCCCACTGAACAACAGCCCCTTTCTCCTTGTTCACCATTAATCCATTAATGTAGATGTAGAAACACTTGTTCCCCTTGATGTTCCTCATTGGTCTTAATTCTTGCTGCGCTTTGGCTTTTCTAATATCATCCCAGTCTGGTCAGGAGATTCCTCTACATTTCTTCGCATTCTGTCCTTTCTTCTAGGTTCTGTATATAGTCAGTTTGCTCAGTGGAACTCAATGCCTGCATGATAAAGTTGGTCTCCTTCTAAGCTTGCTCATTTTTCTGAATATCGAGGGTGGACTGCTGTTATGCTGGGAGGAGGTTCTCCACAAAGACTGTCTTGTCCCACTCAGTGGATTGCAAGGAAGGTGAATCTTCAGAATCCCATGAAATAGAGCACTCCTGATTTTACAGGAGTCTCTTCTGCAACAGAGTCAGATAATGACTCAGAGGAACAATACAAGGCAGTTTATTGAGCTTTCTAACAATAGCTAATCAACTACTTCTAGGAAAAATTAGGCAATCTTCTAACAACAATTAGTAAGCATTATGGATAAGGGTACTTGGCATAGGTGTTATTTCCTCACGAACTATTCTAAGACAAATTTAGGCAATGGTTACTTAAAAGAAAAATAATAGAAGAAGACTGAGATGAAAGAGGAGAAGAGAGTGAGAAACAGGACAGAGACAGGGAGATATTTCACCACATCCTCAAATTCAGCATGGTCTTGGTCTTTGAGTGATGGGTTGACAAAAGTAAACGTGCATGCTCACCTTTATGTAGTCTAGTTGGTCCAAGATCATCCTTGGAGTGGCAAGCCAGAGGTGTCTAGAAGATGCAGGAGTTTTCAGTAAGGGTCTCTGGTGGTCATGCACCCCCTCAGTTAATACCGATGTTTTTTCTTCAGCTGATGTTTTTCAGCTGTAAGGGGAAATAGATGCTGTCCATGATACAACATATAAGCAGCCATTAGTTTGCCTTTACAGGGTGAGGGTTGTATCTCTTGCAGCTTTCAGTGAAGGTCTGTAAATCCTACAGCTTGAGTTGTGTAGGCCCCCATTCTGCATTGTTTTTGAGGTGTCTGAGTCAACAAATTCCTTGTTGGTCTCCGACAAAGACCTGTCAGTTCACTTGTGTTCCTTTGCTCTAGTGAGTTCTCTTCCATAGGAGCTCTACCTACCAGGAGACTTCATAAATGTTACTGTTTTTCACCTTTAATTATGTCTGTGCTTTTTAAGTCTCATGGTTAGTAGCATGTTTTGTCTTATTCCTCTTGAGACTATTTAGAATGAAAAGTTTATCCAAACTGTTTCTCATCTCCCTCAGTGTTTGGCATTATCTGTTATAGTAGGTCTTACAAACCTTGTCACTTCTGTCAGCTCAGAGGAATGCTTTCTCCAAAGATTCTTATTTTGCTTATTTTTTGAAGCTTAAAAAAAAAAAAGAAAGAAAAGAAGAAGAAGAAAAGATGCCTTCTTGGTGAAGGATTATAAAGGTAATGCTAAAAGAAATTAATTAGCTCTGGTAATATGGATGTTTTATTATAGCTTGCTGTTAGTTTACAATATTTCAGCATGATTTTCTTCTGTGACTTTTGTTTATGTAAATTGTTGACTTATTTCCCCGCTTTCTCGTGCCTGCTGAACATATGTTAACCTTCCATGTCTTTCTGTTTGAGAACACAGAAATACTTTTCAAGCCCTTATCAAGGTCTGAATAGAAAAAAAGTACTGGTTTGGGCCTTTCTTACTGTGGTTAAGGCAGCTGTGTATTTCATTAATCCTATCTAAGAACACCTTCAGGTTGTAGAGGTGCCTTATTAGAGTGCTGTGGGGCTAATACTTAGGAAAAGAAGAACAAGATTTTTTTAATTCTATAGTTAATTCTTTTAAATCTCATATTGTACTCCATAATTTCATGCTACCAGCACTACAACTGAGGAAATACATTAGAAATTAGAGTGACAACTTGAGCAAAAGAGTTGGATAAAGGGTAACTTTATGGAGAGCTTTGATTTTCAGGAAAACAGGCTGACCTTTATGAAATAATGCAACTACTGTTTCTGTAGCCAAATCAGTGACAACATGCAAATTACTTCCTTCTTGGGCAGACATGTGAGAGTTTTGTATTGCTTTCTTCATGTTGGCTTGCTTGATTTGAAGTTCCTTTAAAGCTTGTATGCCTGGCTAACTTGCAGATGTAAAGTTCTTATGATTATTTTCTGGTCTGGAAACACCTAGCTCATTTCCCAACAAGTCAGTACAACAGCTGCCATCTTTGCTGTGGATATAACCCTCTTTCCCAAACTGGTGGGTAAGTGTAAGGCCAGCAGTGACAATACTACTAAAATGAAGCTAGCAACAACACAGCTAAAGCAGTGAGATAGGATGGCATGAGTAAAAATAAGGCTATGGACAATTTATGTTGTTACAATCCAGCCCTTTCTGACTCAAAAGTGAATACAAAAATGTACGGAAATCACACGTAATTTAGTGATTATAAGTACGCAAAGCACACTGGAAAATAGAACTAATCAATTTCTGGCTGTAAACAGAAAACTGTTATATAATCCAGAGATTAGAGAACTCTGAATATGCAGCCAATTACCATGTTTCTCTTTTTTATGAAGAGCAGGTGAAGCTTGTTTAGATTGCCTTTACTTGTCTCTCTCACCTTCAGCCATCCTCTTTATTTTCATATCCGGTCAGAAAAGTTGCGTTTCCTCCCTGTTCTCTTCCACATTATACACATGGCTATGTCTGGGAGATGATAGTTATTTTTCTTCATAATAGCTTGGATGGTGCTATGTTTTGGATTTATGATGAAAACAGTGTTAATAACACACTGATGTTTTATTATTGCTTAACACTGCTAACACTGAGTCAAGGTCTCTTCTGTTTCCTACACTGCCTTGCCAGCAAGGAGCTGGGGGTGCAAAAGAAGCTGGGAGAGGACAAATCCAGGACAGATGACCTATGGGGAGCTTGGCTGCCTGCTGTGGTTAACCTTCAACACAGTTAATTGTGACAACACTTTTGTTCATTACGTATGTTAAAATACTGACATCTTATTACACTTACAGTAAGAAACAGGTTTGAGATAATTACCCAGAAGTCATACCCCTTACATCATTCCCCCCCCCCCAGCCATTTTGTTAAACAATTGTAACAATTATAACTATTCCCATTTACACAGGCTATCAGGGAACTACACAAGTATTTAGTATGCATAACATCTTTTTAAAAAATCCCAGGTTAGAAATACAAAATTAACAATAAAATGTTTTGATGATCGGCCCAAACTGCTTTACTTATTGACGACAAAGACAAACGTACTACTTTCCAGGAAATTAATGATCACTATCAAGTTTTAATTCTTTGCCAAGAGAAGCTACTTGACACAGGCAAAATGCCTCTTCCTGTCACAATAACAAAAGAGCTTTCAAAAGCCTTAACCTAGGCTGCAGGTTGCATTGTGCAAAAAGCCAGCGTTTGAACCCTATCAGTCTTTATTCAAAGAGACCTTGTGGAAGTCAGGCTTCCACAAACAAATGCACAAGAATATCTTGACTAATACAACAGAACAACAAATAGCAAAGATGTTACTATGGTGAAGCAAGGGTTAATAATAGTTTGAAGCACTTTTTCTTGATTACTCAAGATCTTTAGGTAGTTGTTTGCAGGTCTTCAAGACACAAGTCAGTGCCTCTAAATTCAGAGATGCAGATCCATCACTGTTTTTCTGCTGATGTTTCTAACTTTTCTTTTTATGGGCAGAAAGTCTAGGACAGGGATATGCACATAATTTCAGATGCCATGAATAGCAGAAAAAAGAAAGTCCATATTCTTATATGTTGTCCTATTGTTGTTGCTTCCCATTTTCCCCAACTCATGAGCAGTTGTTGAAGCTTCTAGGATAACTGGATGAATCTAAGAGTCCAGAATAGCCATTGCAGTCAGATTCTCTCAGGGGAAAAACCTAATGTCAAGGTGGGAAGTCTCATAAGTGAACAAGCTACATTACTTACTGAGTGGAGAATCTGTTGGACAACAACTAGATGACCTTGGAAAAGAAAGGAATGCAACATCTGGAGTGCTGTTTGTCATCCCAGAAATACTACTCTGTATCTCATGATGGAGTCAAGAGCTAGTGAAGGTAAAAGGAAGGGGAAGCGTGGTCAACAGATGTGACAATGTCTATAAAAAAAAAAAAAAAAAACCAACAATCCAAAGTCTTTGCACTGCCTATTTTGGAAGCAGATACACATACAGCATAGGAAGTTCCCAAGAAGGCAATGATGTGAAAGGCAGAGAAGTGTTGAGACTTAGCTCTATATTAACCAAATGACCCATCCAAGTTTTGCGACATCCTTCACTCTTCATCACACTTTGCATGTGGTTCTTTTGCCCTGAGTTCTCTGGCCTTTCCTCTCCAGTGAGCCTCACCTCTGTGCTTGGGAAGATCATGCAACAGATCCTCCTGGACAACAGGTTAAGGCATATGAGGGATGAGCAGGTGATCCGAGACAGCCAGCACGGCTTCACCGAGGGAAGGTCATGTCTGACCAATCTGGTGGCCTTCTGGTGATGGAGTGATGGCATGGGTAGACAAAGTGAAGGCGATCAATGTCCTCTACCTGGACTTGTGCAAGGCCTTTGACATAGTCCCCCATCCTTATCTCTAAATTGGAGAGATATGAATTTGAAAGGTGGACTATTCAGTGGATAAGGAATTGGTTGGGAAGGTCGCAAACAGAGGGTTGTGGTGAATGGCTCTATGTCCAGGTGGAGGCTGGTAATGAGCAGTGTCCTGCAGGGGTCTGTCTTGGGACCGGTGCTCTTCAACGTCGTTATCAATGACATCGACGATGGGATTGAGTGCACCCTCAGCAAGTTTGCTGATGACACCAAGCTGAGTGGTGCAGTTGATACAGCAGAAGGAAGGGATTCCATCCAGAGGGACCTTCACGAACTTGAAAGGTGGGCCCATGTGAACCTAGTTCCCATGCCAGCTTTTTGGACCACATGGAGTCCTGTGTTTGCATAAAAAGGCATGTTTTCAGCTATTGTGAGCAGTATATAGCAAGCTAAGTATGCACATGTCCATTTATATCTCAAAATGTTGTTAAATAGTTTTAGTAAAGTAATGAATTACTTTTCGCTTTTTAACGAAGTTTTTTCATTCTGTGTTGCACTCTTAACGCAGTTGTCTTACAAGTTAAATTTCCCAAAATGTGAGCTGGTATATATGTTTCTGTACATACGTGTGTATACAGTGAGAGATAGAGGTATCCAGCACCAAATGTTATTAGCAAGAATTTGTTAAATGGAAATTGAGGAAATTTCAAATAATGCACCTGCTAGAATTGACTTCAACTCAGATTTTTTAAATCTTTTAAGATGTCTAGAACACTATTAACGTGGTGTTATGTATGTATATCGGTATTTATTTAATTTAAAACCACAATGATACCTTCCCATGTATGGATAATTAGCATCTATGTGAGAAAAAAAACAGTTGGGTTAAAGGAGTACAGAGCTGAGACAGGAGAGGTGAAAACAGAGACAGTAATGTGTGTTTGTTTTATATTTGTGGAGGACGCTTTTGGCTTCTCTTCTTCATCTTGGAAGTCAGGTTTTACTGCTTCCACTGGTCCCTGGAATTGCAGTTCACCCATGCAGCTACGAGCAGGAAAGTAGCTTCAAATTGATGTGCCTCAATAACAAAGGTGTGAACATATTTTAAAAGCAAAACAGACATCTGGAACAACTTAATAACGCAAGATTCTTGGGCCAGAAATGCCACTATAATTCTTGATGGTTGCAGAGATTTTCATAGTTCTGTTTGAGTGTCATTTTCCCACTTTCACTTGGAAATGAATTTTGATTTGGGAAGAATGTTTACGGGACAGGGTGGGATAACAAAATTTTATATAAAACAGGAAAGTGGTTGAGATTAGTATAGACCAGATTATGGCCTTCTATAGCTATACTGTGTACTTTTCTGAAGGTGAATTTTTAATTCCAATGTGAATTTAGCTACTAGCTTAGAAAACGTCTAACCTATTTAAGCTTAATACAGAAGGCAACAGGAAGTCATTGCAATGACTCATAAGGTATGGAACACTGATACTGAAATAAAAATGTATGGTCCCAAATGCTGTGTTTCGAGCAGTAGCTCTGAAACATTTAGGATTGCTTTATGAAACACAATCTTTTTCTTTAATAAAGAGATAATCAAAAACAAGTTAGCTGGGCTTGAGAGAACAAATGTTTCCGCTGGAAGACTGGAGATCATAAATGTGTTTTTGAGACGGGCTTAGAGAAAGTTTTGGCTGGATGAGGTCATATAACAGACGTTGGGCTTTCTGACCCCACATATATACTGGATATGATGATTCTACACTTCAAGAGAATTCAGAAGAAAATCTCTTGGGTTATTTTTGTTACTGCTTTGACAGCAACTAGTATCTTGAGGCACTAAGAAAGAAAAAGTGAACCTGACAGTACAGGAATGAATTGCCTCCACGACAGAAGGAAACTGCCTTATGTAAGGAGGTAACACACAGGCTGCAGGAGGAGTAAGATAAATAAGAATGTATATGAGGACAATATCTTTTCTATATTGAGTGTCTGAGGGCATTAGTCTTCCTTTTACTTTTTCCCTTTGGCTCCTACTTTCTCCCTGACATGAGGAAGTGTACTTTTTTTTCAAGATTGCATGCTTGCTATTTCATTAGTATATACTATGTATATACTATGTATATATGTATATGTATATATATAGTATATACTATGTATATATTCAATGTACTTTGTATCTGTCTCACCATTTTGCATACATACCCTAACTCAAAACACTTCTCCTAATCCTACATCTTCAGATGCCCCTGAGTGTTTTTTGAAATGGATGACATGGATATAAACCCCTCACGCAACTCACTGGAGGCCTCAGAAAGCCTAAGCTGTCTCTGCTCTAAAAGCCCTGAGCCAGGAAGCAATATCAAATGTTTAGTAGTTGACTCACAAGATTCTCTTATCATCCTATATTGTGGGCTTGGATTTTTATGTCTTGGATGGAAGGCTCCTTTTGTGATATTGTTTGCTTTGTAGATGATGTACAGAAAAAGGCAAAGTGTTGATAGCATTGATGTCTGATAATATTTTGAAGGTAGTAAGTAGTTAACTGGGAATCATGTATTAAAAAATACACTGTTTGAGTAATTAACAAAGATCATAGTTAAAATAGTTTGTATGGTTTTACTGCCTTTGTGGTAGCTTTGATTTTCCTGTTGGCTTGTTCTTTACCAAGACATCCACACTCCAAAAATGTTTATTTCAAAACACAACTCCAAAAAAAGGTTAAAACATTTTTGCACTAGGAATTTAGTATGTGAGTAAGATTGTTTCATTGCTTGGTGATTTAGTGAGGGTATAAGAAAATGGAGATACGACTAAATAGATTAACAACTTTTAAACACAAGTTTCTATTAGAAAAATTATTTATCCATACAAATAGAAGATTTTGAGAGGTGAAAAATATGAAATATGAAGGAAAAGAAAGGTACAATCCTACACAGGACAAGGATAGCCTAGAAAAACTGAAAATGTTTATTACTACTTTTATCCCTATCATTGCAGTACCATGTCTCAAAAGTAACTTGTCTAAATCTCCTTAGACTTTCACTTGAAAACACATTTCATATGAACATGAGCAGAAAATGGAGTTAAAAGTATTCAATTTTTTCCCATGGTGCAGAGTAAATCAAGCCTGCTGTAAATGAAAAACAGCTATTTATTACTACTACAAGATTTTAATCTTTCAGCCAAAAAAAGGCAACATGAGAAAACCTTGGATGTGATGATCCTCATGAGTCCCTTCCAACTCAGGATATTCTGTGATTCTATGACTTTTGCTCACTGTTGAACAAAAAGAACAAGGTATGGTAGAGGATGGAGATATAGTAGAACATGTAGGCATGCACATTGTCTCAGCCGTGGCTCCATCAGTAGTATTTTGTCTGCCTTATCTATACAGATAAGACTGAACAAGGCTTATGAAGCAAATAAACTCACTAAACTCTAAGTGGAAGAATAACATACTAGCAACAAACTCATACCTCACAGGGAAATGAGTGTGTTACAAGGGCAGCATGCTGGCCCAAGTTAGGTATCAAAAATGTTCCTCTCTGGAATGCAGATTCCTCTGACATTTCTCCAAAGTGTACAAATTAATTCAGACACTTAAATGCACAGAAGTAAATAAAAATATCATGTTTCTGAAGTCTGCTGCAGTCCTCTTCTCCCCCTTTCAAGAATCAATGGTATCTTACCACCTTTTGCCTATAACTGCCTGCTTAATTAAAAAGCAACATACTTTTCAAGGGCTATCATCATACCATGACAAAGTCCCTCTTTCCTTTTCTTTTTTCTGTATTTGTCGTAAGCAAGTTATCTTTCTGATTCAGTCTTAATACTACTTCAGAGGAGTGGGAATAAGACCACATCATTAGGAACTACTTACTTCACTGAGACCCCACTGCACTGACTGGCATACTTACTATCATCTGAAGATTCTTTAATTCAAAGAACTGTGTTCATATAAGTCATAGCATATAAGCGAATTTATCAGGGAACCTAGGGAGCAGACTGCCCTCACCCACTTCACCCCCAGTCAAATGGCCATAACAAACCACCAATGGAGTCAATTGGACCACTGAAGGTCATAGAATCATAGAATAGCTTGGGTTGGAAGGGACCTTAAAGATCATCTAGTTCCAACCACTCTGTCAGGGACAGGGTTGCCACCTATTAGATCAGGTTGCCCAGGGCCCCATTCAATCTGGCCTTGAACACCTCCAGGGATGGGGCATCCACATTTTCTCTGGGCAACCTGTTCCAGTGTCTCACCACACTGAGTAAAGAATTTCTTCCTAGCATCTAATATAAATCTCCCCTTTTTTGTTTAAAGATACTCCCTCTTGTCCTATCACTAATCTGCCTGCGTAAAAAGTCGGTTCCCGGAGCCTTCTCTTCTCCAAGCTCAGTTCCCTCAACCTTTCTTCATAAGAGAGGTGCCTCAATCCTTAAAGATCTCTGAATATTTTCATTTTCCCCTTTCTGGCTCTGTTTTTCTTGCCTTTTCTGTTTGAACTATGTCAATGCTGAAGAAAAAGGGTATCTCAATCTGAAGAGCTCAAGCTGTGAAGTGGCATTGAAGCAAGACTGCATCACCTATGAACAGCCAGTGAGGGACGTATATTACGTACTTAATAGCTCCATAGCAAGCACTGTACAAACTTGTTATAAAGAAAGACAGTCTAATTCCCAAAGAATATATAACTGAAAGTCTCTCCTATCTTCCTTCTTCTTGCTTTTCTATAACTACACTAAGTAGGATACTCCTGTTTCTATTTTCTGTTGTCTTTCCTTTCTTCTTCGCAGGTTCCTTAAAATGAAAAGGAAAGGATACCTTCAGACAGCTTTCTAATAGTTCTTGCTTCATTTGAAGTGTATCAATATGGAGTTGGCATGTTTTGTTCAAGCTTCTTGATGGCATATCTCAAGCTGGAGGAAAAAAAATATTTCCATGGAATTTGATGTAGTTTGAGCAGTCAGTCTTGCTTTGTGGCAGGACTGGGTTTCAAGGTCTTTTTGTCATCCTCTGAAAGGTAAATAAAGGTAAATGAGGAGTAAATAATGAGTGTGCAAGCATGTAATGAGCTAAAATATCAAATGAATCGAGAAATGGGATTACAGGCAAGAACAAGGAAGGGACCACCTGTAGGTTACACCTAGGTTGGAATTTCAATAATATCAAGGTTGCCATCAGTCAAAGTCTACTGTCTCTGTCCATAGTTAGCACAGGATGCAATTGCTGCAGCTATGAAAACTGTCAAAAATTTAATCTTCTGAAAGTACACAATTGTTGATGAGTGCTTTTAGGAATGAAACTGCTTTGGGCCTCACTGAGAAGAATTGCACTAAAACAATTTCTTTAGTTACCCATCCCCACCTTGCCCCTCAAAAAAAAAAAAAAAAGAAAAAGAAAAAGAAAAAAGAAACACCAAACAAACAAACAAAAAACCTGATACTAATTATATTTGTGACTTGTTAAGAAGAATGAAGAAGTAAATTTTGAAAAACATGGTCGGTACCTCTGCAGGGAGCCTTTAGCGGATAAGAGATTAAATATGGATATTTTCAATGGTAAAAGCTTCTAACCAGTTCTTTAATCCCAAAGCCAGCAGACAAAACCTTTAGCTTTCAGAAAGCAGAGGAAAAAGCTGGAGGCTGAAATGCAGGGCTTACACATGCTTTTCCATTGAGATTATTGGGGAAAAAAAAATTAAAAAGTATTTCAAAGATTTGAGCCTTTAGTGTTTTGCAGTCTTCATGCAAAATTCTGGGAACTACATTAAAAACATCGTAAATGTAGTGGCTGCCAGAAATATTGCATGCTAATGTGTCAGTGAACAGATGTAATACAAGACCTCATATGGTCAATTTATGTTGTGAAGAACAGTACGGCTTTAATCTGTACATCGTCATCTTTCTTGATCCCTGGGATGTGCCACTGATGACAGTTTACATATCAGAAAAGGATCTAAAGTGAGAAAAGCATACTTGGAAGTAAAAGGAGGTATGATTTAGCGTGCAGAATAATCCAGGTAATGAATACCAGAAAAGTACATTATAGAAAGCAAAGAAAAACTGCTAAGCAACTCACTTTGATGTGCTGTGCTGTGGTGATATAGAGTAGTAAAAAACTAAAACAGATAGTGGGGAAAGAGGAGATGGAAGTTGATAGGTTTTGTCTCCTCATATTAGCCAGCTTCAGAATTCTAGAGGCAGAAGACTTCCATAGCAATATAGATTTGTGAATACTCTCCTTTTGGAAACAAAGGTCTATGAAGACTCTACCTTTGGGAAAAGGGTTTCTTGGGGTTTATTATCTTGTGTTCAATGTTTTTTCCTACATCAAACAAAGAATATACGGGACCCTTCTGTTCAGGAATAAATAATACTTGGAGACTTAAGAAACATATTTGAATTAATCCCTAATGATTTTGTAGATTTTTTTTTTTTTTGCACAAAAATCGTACCTTTTTGTTAATTCTTCTATTTTACTAAGCATAGTTCATTTTTGTAAAACTAGGAGCAAGTTCATTTATGGACAACTATTTGTTTCCTTATAAATCACAAATATTCTTTAAAAACTTATAAAAAATAAAAAAGCTGTGTTCCCAGTGACAGACTCTAAGTCATTCATATATGCATGCCATTCAGTTACCTCTAAATGGTGGACTAAGCATGTTTATTGTGTAGGGCTTGAATATGTCCTCAAGCCTCTCTTTCAGTAAAAGCATAATATTGACTGCGCCTACATTTCATTGAAATTCCTCCATCTCTGTTTATCGCTGCTCAGTGTGTTGCACTACTATGGCTGTACTTGTAAGCACAGCATATGCCTCTATGACAACACCCTCAGAAAAAAAAAAAAGAATAAATTGTACTTTCAGTCAAGGTTTTTGACTGAATGTAATGAACTGTGGGAAACTTTGATATCCTGCAAAGAACTCCCTGGGACACTAATGCACCTGTCTAGGAAAACAGCATTGTTCACTTAACAGGGATACTGTATGTTACCTGTTGATCTGTTTCAGTTTGACGAACTCAAAAGGTGAGCTCATGTGAACCTAATGAGGTTCAACAAGCAAAGTGCAAGGTCTTGCACTTGAGTCGGGGTAATCCTAGATATGTATATACAGACTGGGAGAAGAACTCCTTGAGAGTAGCCCTGCAGAGAAGGACCTGGGTGGATGAAAAACTGAACATGAGCCAGCAGTGTGCTCTTGCAGCTCAGAAGGCCAATGATATCCTGGGCTCCATCAGTAGAGGGATGGCCAGCAGGGCGAGGGAGGTGATTGTCCCTCTCTACTCTGTCCTCGTGAGGCCCCATCTGGAGTACTGCATCCAGGTCTGGGGCCCCCAACAGAGGGAAGACGTGGAGCTGGTGGAGAGGGTCCAGAGGAGGGCCACAAAGATGATCAGAGGGCTGGAGCATCTCCGCTATGAGGACAGGCTGAAGAAACTGGGCTTGTTCAGCTTGGAAAAGAGAAGGCTGCAGGGAGACCTCATTGCAGCCTTCCAGTATTTAAAGGGAGATTATAAACAGGAGGACAATCAATCAATCAATCTGAAGGAGGGAAGGTTTAGATTGGATGTTGGAGGGAAGTTTTTCACTGACAGGGTGGTGAGGTGCCCAGAGAGGCTGTGGATGCCCCATTCCTGGAGGTGTTCAAGGCCAGTTTGGATGTGGTTCTGGGCAACCTGATTTAGTACTTGATCTAACAGTTGGCAACTCTGCCTATGGCAGTGGGGCTGGAACTTGATGATCCTTGGGGTCCCTTCCAATCCAAGCCATTCTATGATTCTATGATTTACGTAAAATAAAACTATTTTGAAATATCATTCTGTGTCTCAAATTTTGAAGAGCTGTCAAAAGAAAAACCTTTAAATTCTTCTACTAGAAATTGGATGAAAGGATTTATTAAAACAATTTCAATCTCATATTGTCATGCTAGAACAGGAAGTAAGTTTTGATGTGATTCCTATCTGCCCTTAAATAAAAGGAGGTCAATTGGGGCTCACAGTCTGTTGTCCCAAACCAGGTATTGTGACTTTTGTGTTTAGAGAAATAGTATCTTGAAGGCAATATCTTTCACCTGTTAAGAAAAAAGGATTCATTTATTGACTATATAGAACTCAAACCTCAAGGAAAAGTTCCGTTTAAAAGCCTGATTGGTTTTGGGAGCAACCCCCAAGTAAAGCTTTAAGCTACTCTTTTAAATCTTTTAAAATCAAATCAAGTACTTCAGAATACACTGTGGAAAACAATGTTACTTGGGAAAATGAATGAATAAATTAAGCAAGAGGTAAGTCTTATCCACCTCTAATATCCATATTTTTAGGAACTGTAGAGGTTGACCTTCTCAACATTTATTCTTTCCATCTCCCTTCTAAAATTGTAAATGAAAAGCAGAATATGCCAGTTGATGATTCAAAAATATGGGATCGAAAAAATTGAAATGGAATTTTGTGTAAAGATAGAGGAAGATTTAGTCTTTGAAGGTAACAGCAGTTGTGCTATTAGGGGTGCAGCAGGAGTTTAATTCTGTAGTATTTCTTGCCCTGTACTTTCACTGGGGAAATATAAGTCCTTTAAAGGAAACACAGTTTTAGCTGTAACTCCTTTGGGGGAGCCATTCTCCGACTTTTCTCACAATGCAAAGAAACAGTAGCAAAGGGATCATGCTTCATGGATACTGCTGTACTATATTATGCTGTTTTACTCAGTCAACGGGATTTTTTTTTTTTCCAGTAAGGTAAGTACTTGCATAGGTTTCTAAATACCACTGTCATACAAGGAACACATAATACATAATGATGTGGCTTAGAACCCATCATAATAATATAATATACAAACAAGAATCATCACTTTCTGTGTATGGAAGCTGGTATTTTATTTATTATATTGAAAATGATGAAAGCTTTCGCAGTCTTCTCAGAAGAAATATGGCCTTATGCTAAATCAAGAAATACTTTTAATAAGTTGGCAGTAGATTTCTTCTGGAGCAACTAGATGCAGTCCATCAGCTAATACATGCTGCCTTAGCAAGAAAATTTGGAATCCCTCTCACGCTTAGAGCATGAACTAATGTTGCAATGTAGGCCCCAAGTATATAATCACAGAGTACGTACTCTTTGACTTGAAAGTATCTCTTCTTTTTTTTTTTTTTTTTT
>WBMW01005030.1:46733-96809 GCA_013396635.1 Penelope pileata
TTTTCCACTTCTGCCTTTGCATAGTTGTGTTTTTGGGAGTAGATGAATCTGTTTTGCACATGCAGAATCTGCTTTGTAATAATTGCAATTTTGTATTCTGTTTGTGGGCAAAGCTAAAGAATCTGCGCAGTAGTTTCCTTGGAAAATGGAAGATATGGAAGGATCTACTGTCTCTGACTTACTTTGAAATGCCAAATAATCACCCAGACAACAGTTAATTAGCTATTCTGTGAAGTTCATTATGTCTAAATACAGGACACTCAGTAGCAGCAGACTAACAGATAATCAGGTATCTGTCTTTCGCAGCCCTTGAAGAGAAGCTTATTTCTCCATGTCAGTTGAAACAAGTGTGTACATGCTAATGACCTATTGACTAATCTTTGCAAGAAAGAGATCTCAGCATGACATTAGAGTACCTTGGCTGCTTTTATGGTCAAGCTTTATGATTGGAGAGGAAAAGCAGGCCAGAAAATGGCTTTTTCTCAAAGAGGTGTCAGGGAAATTTGGAAATTCTGAAGAGGTTTTCCTGCAGAAAATTCCAATTTCAGAAAAGAAAGAAAATAATTCATATCTTGAAATTTCACAAGGATACTTTAGAGGAGTTGCACCTTGAAATCTACCTGTCCACTTTCATTGAGATATAGCTTTCCTAGGCATTTCTCATGATGTATTATCCTTTCCCTTCTTAAGATGATAAGATGATCAATAACAGCTTGGCTGGAGAAGTTCCGTTGAAGAGATTGGATGCTGAAATAGTTGAACTAAGATGCCTCAGTAGCACAAGAGCAGCTTATTCCAATTAAAAAAAATGAGGCTTTGGATGCTCTTTTACTTGGCAAAGCCTCCATTGGAAAGCAGGTGCTTTCATATTTTGCTTCAAAGCAATTTCCAAAGAACATTTTGACTGTCTTTTTTAGGAAATAAAAATTGTTAAATCTGTTATTGGAAATGACTGTACTTAGAAAATAACTTACTATTTGTCTTCACTTAGAAATGCTGTATTTTAATTTTTTATTTTACTTTTTCTTAATTCTCTGGCTCACATTCCTCATACTGATATGTTTTCATATAAAATATGTATCTTCTTAAATATTCTTTCTTATCTCATTTATTTGTAAAAAATAATAGCAGATGGATCTCTCTTGGCATTGGCAAACAACAAAAACGTTTGACAACAAATGCACACCATTGTCATCTAAAATTGCTGCTTGTGGTGAAATGCAGCGTTTAATAAGAAATTACTGTGCATGTTGAACAGTATCTTGGATTTCTGCAAAATGCTTCAATAAACGTGTCACACAGATTTCTCTCCCTACTAGAAAAGACAGCTTAATGCCTGTTCTATGTTTACCTCTGTTTAGGATTTATCAGTGAAGGCATGCATGTGTATATACACACTAGAAGGTTTTTATGAATTGCAGTTATTGTTATTTCCCTTTGTATGCAGACTAAAAAGCTCCTTTCAGCCTGACTGAATTCAAATTCTGTTTCAGAGAATAACAGAATGGGAAAGCATCAGTCAGACTCTGAGAGAGAGCATGTTGTGTGTGTTTTCTGCATAATCTGTATGGCTGTGGGACGTACAGCCTGGGCTTAGCTAACAGCTAGAACAGTCTGGCTTGTCTTCTATAACCTTGTCCCTTTACTGTTTGAGGATTTTATCAACCATAAACTCCTCAGGTTTAGAGTATTCCATGCTGCGTGTGTGGCTCCATCTGCTTTCTTCATGAAAGCCTCAGAATAAGGCAGTCTTTTCTAAGATGGTGATCAGAGGGAAACACAGTGTTTAACTTATCTGAAAGAATAAATCTGAAAATATATTTAAGATTCTTTAGCAGTGTTTTCTCCTCCTCTCAAAACAACAAACCCATTTTAGTGCCTACAGTTGACACAGTAGATGGTTACCTGCTAATATTCTCTTTGTTTATTTGAAAAACAACGTGTTTTAGCCAAGTTAAAGCTTCTGGAAGAGGCTTTCTGAGAATGATCAAAAGAGATTCATTTCAACAGGGCACCAAATTTCTCAGAAGTGATCTGCCCTCAGTACAGCCTGTCCATTTTGCTGTGCTTGTCCTTGTGATAGGACTACCCTAAACTACCCACTCTGGTGTAACTAAGTGTTGTAGTTTAACCTAGGATTTAGCTAAGCGCCATACAGTAGTTTACTCATTCCTCCCACCTCCCAGTGAGATAGAGGAGAGAATCAGAAAAAAACGTCCTATGCGACTGTGTCACAGATGGAAGCTATACGCTTCACTCATATGAGATAAGCAGCAATATATTCATTGATATAGCATAGAGATTTAACAAAGCTTAATTGTAAATAAGACAGCGACTTAAGATCTGAGATGGCAAGTACACTTCATTATTTGCTACATTTAGAGTAGAGTTAAATGCACTCATTCAGGAAATCTTTCCATTAAGTCACAAGATTCAGAGTGGACCACTCCCTTTCTAAACTCCTCAGAGGAGCCTAGGTGTGGCTGAATCCTCTCCTAGTTTCAGACTTGGTCAACAGTTTATGTCTAAAGGTTTATATGTGCACAATCAGTCCAAGATGTAATTTTAGAGAAGTTAACAAAGCTTAACAAACTAGTAGTTACTTACCAAGGACCTGTATCAGCAAAGAGTCTCTTGATGTCAAGGCGTATGGGATTTCTGCAACAGGTGTAACCTCAAGATGCATCCCTCTCAAAGGACAATACTGTTGTGCAGCCGGCTACCATGCAGGAGAGCTCAGGGGGCTCTTGGGCTGCTCACTATTTGTGGGGTAAGATGACTGACTCATAGTCACAGTTTTTCGTGCATGCTCAACTGTTCAATCAGGTTTCTGCCATCAGTTCTTTGAGCAAGCAGTTTGAGACAACACTGTGGTAGTTATCTGTCTTAGAAATTTTCAGTCATTTCCCATTCTAATAAATGTAGGAGGTAATTGAAGCCTGCTGAAATCATCTCTAGTCTTCTTTTTTTTCAGTGACAGAACAACACTTTCCTCATGTCACCTGACAGTCTTAGTCTTCAGAGGGTGAGATGAGTCAGCATTATGTCACTAGTAGCATGTTTTGATCTCTGCTGCTGTGTCCAGGACAGCCGGAGGAAAATACTCTCAACATGAGAGAGGTGACATCTTTGTGATAGTTTAGATTCCTTCGTAATATGGAGGGGGGAGGGGTGCAGATCTTAAAAACTCTGTGATATTTGTGAAACAGGTGTAGGGGTCTGAAATACCTGTGGCAAGGAATACGGAATGCTCTTTGATACTTGAGTTTATTTCAGGAAGTGATCATAAAATTTTAGTTTAGATAATCTAGATCACTATTTGAAGTTGCCTTGAGAAAAAATCATCGCTACTATAAAATAAACCTTACAGCTTTATAAAATTTTCCCCAGAAGACTATGGGAGAACGTTTCTGAAAACAATTTAAAAAGAATTAACTAAACCATTTTGATAGTTATATATTAAAAAAAAAAAAAATCAAATCAATAGTTTGTTCCTCCCCCTGCAATCTGTCTTCATGTAAGTCTTTTGTACACATATTTGTGCACAAATGGTCGAACTGGAAAGGCTCATTTCCAGGAAAATTCTACTACAACAGATTTTTTTATAATTTTCTAAGGTTCACGTTATTTATATGAAAGGTGTTCCCCATAGTATCATCTTCGGAAGTATCATCATCTTTCTTTGGAAGCCAATATGTCTCTCTAGTGAGAGGAACCAAGAAAATGTTGGCAGCAACTCTAGACTATGTTTAAAAATGACAAAATTCTGTGAGGTCTGTCACTAGAGATTTTGCTTGACAAACACATCCATACAATGGTAGTGCTGCAGTACTCATGAGAAGATTTTATTCCACTTTAAAGATTACTTATATCCTTTATATCATGTATGTTGCTGTCTGAACTCAATTTAAGCTGAATCACAGAACGGCTCCAGGCAAGAAGGGACCTCTGGAAGTCATCTGATCTAACACTCCTGCTCAGGCTTGCTCAGGACCATGTCCAGGTGGCTTTTGAATATTGACTTTGGGCAACTTTCTCCAGTGCTTGGTCACCCTCACCATAAAACAAGTGTTTCCTGATGTTTAGAGGGAACCTCCTGTGTACAGTTCCTGCCCATTACTTCTTGTTCTGTCACTGGACACCAATGAAAAGAGCCTGTCTCCATCCTCTTTGCACATTCTCTAAAGGTATCATCTTTACACATTTTATATGACTTCTCTAGGAAAAACAATCCCAACTCCATCAGTCTTTCCTCATAGGTGGAATGCTCCAGTCCATTAATTAGAGTGATGAGGTGCTGGCACAGGCTGCCCAGAGAGGTTGTGGATGCCCTGTCCCAGGAGGTGTTCAAGGCCAGGCTGGATCGGGCCCTGGGCAGCCTGATCGAGTGCTAGATCTGAAGGCTGGTGGCCCTGCCTGTGGCAGGAGGGTTGAAACCTGATGATCATTGGGGTCCCTTCCAACCCAGGCCATTCTGTGATTCTATGATGATTAATCATCTTCGTACCCCTTCATTGGACTGTCTCCAGTACATCTGTGTTTCTTTCATACTGAGGAGCCCAGAGCTGGATCCAGTACTCCAGGGGTGGCCTCCTCAGTGCTGAGCAGAGGAGAAGGATCACCTATCGTGACTTGCCGGCAATACTTCGCCTAATGCTGCCCAGGATATCATTCATCTTTTTTGCGGGAAGGGCACATTTCTGGCTCATGTTCAACTTGGTGTCCACAAGGACCCCAAAGTCATTTTCTGCCAAGGCACACTGATCAGCTGCTTTCTTTTGCATGTGTGAAAAAAGGCATGAAATATTTGAATCCAAAAATATATTAATATGATTTATTTTGTCTTGGTTAAATTAGAAATGTATATTCCTAATATACTAAGCATCCATCAAAAAAATATAAGGAAAAATGCTGGCCTTCTGCAACAGTAGATAATTCAGAAAGAAGCGAGGTTGTTGCAGTATGATTTTCTCTCTTTTGCGTTTGCACTTTATACCAGTACAGTTAGCCACGTGTCAGCCATCTTCCTCTAGCCACACAATATTGTCATTTTCATATCCTGTCACAGCTCACATAGATAAGTACTTTCTCATGTAACAAGAGCAGAGAATAAGAAAGAAATGTAGTTGCATGTAAAATGAGTTTGATAAGATACTGATGGGGATTAAATTACATTGGATTTGACGACTGAGGGCTTATCATCATGTACTCCTAGCTCATGTGAGAAATCCTGAAATTATAAACAGCGCTAGAGCCAGAAAGTGGAAACATACTGCCAGACTTACTTCTTGCTTCTTGAAAGTTGATGATGTCCAGGTCATCCAATGGAGGTGTGTTGCTAGGGGACTGCAAGGAAAATCATATCTTCCTTGCAGACACTTTCCTGCCTATGGCATGAGAGCTATGGCAGCACCTTTGAAGCCAAAAGATGGAAATACAAGCTGTTGACAAACCAAGTTCTGGCAGAAGTGCACGTTTGCTAATATTGCTAATGAAATAGATAGCTCTGAGAAGCTTATAAGTGAAATAATATTGACTCTGCTTTCAGTTTGGCAATCTCTAAATGCTGTAGCCAGCTGCACTGTGGATGAAATGAATCTGTGAAGACTACAAATATAATATGAGCTGTTACAGTGTCCAGGCCAACACATTCCCAGAAATTCTGCAGTCAACAGCCCTATTTGCTGCACAGCCCTGCTTTGTTCATCAGTTTTAGCACCCATCTTCTAATCCTCCAGCCAAAGATTAGTGGAAACAAACATATGGATCGCAGTGGTTGAATTATGATTGCAGAGACAGTATGCATATTTATATTTTCTGACTTATATGCTTAAATTTGCAGTCCAGTCCTTACATTTTATCTTTATATGGAAGCATACATTATATTGTTCTGCTTAGTTTATTTGAGCATTAATACAATCAGCAAAAAACAGCAAAAAAAAACCTACAGACCAAGTTTTATTAAAAAAAAAAAAAAGCCAATATCAGAAAAGTGTCTTTGAGTGTAAATCTGTACATCTTGCTGGCTGAGGTGTCATCTTTAGGGCTTATAAAATATTAACTGTATGAAGTACCTAGGTTTCATGCTTTTAAAGACTATGTAATTTTAAGTTTTTAAAAATGACTACTACAGCAAAATAATTTATCCTTTAGTTTAAATTTTAAAATAGTTTGATTTTTTAAATGTGTTGATATCTTAATAGCAAGTTTAGGTTTTTTTCCACTAACTGCTGCCAAATACTTATGTCATTGTTTGGGTGCCATAAAAACAAATTTGTGTCTAATTTCAATTTTGTAATCGTGGGAATAATTTTACTTGGGGGGCATAATTCTACCACTTGGCTCAATTAGACTCAAACAGACTAAATAATTTATAATTCCTGGAGGGAAAACAAGCTTCTGTTTTAACAACACACATTAGGAGGGTTTCATCTCCAGAATGATCTCCCAGAGCACAAAATATGTTTAATTTAAATCTTAAACCTTGTTTACAATCAAGCAAAATCTGTAACAGGAGTCACTTGTTCTGATTTGTCAGGGTTTCTTTTTCTCTTTAGTGAGTTTTAAATATCTGGTAGGAAGCCATAGATCATAAAATTATCTTTGGGACCTATCAACTTAGAAAACACAGTGAGTGCACATGTATCCATGTGTGTTCCTGTGTGTCTATAGGCATGCATGTAGTTTTAATGATTGAACTGATGCTGTATGAATCCCTAAGATCCTGTATGTTAGCTCTTTGCCCAAGTGTCAGGCCTAGGTTCTCTGAGGGAATATCTCAGCTAAGCTGATTCACATATTCTTAACATATATAAAAAATGTATTCTGTCTGAAAATACCTGTCAACCTGAAAACATCCTGACAGCATTTTCATTTCATTGAGGTATGTCTGACTTTGTACTGATACACTAAGCAACCAATCTTGACTATTTTCCTGCAGCCCTGCAGCTGTAGCCTGTTTGCTGGAAATCCAGAAACACATGCAATTTCACCGGTTCTTATACGGGGAGCAGCTGAGTTTAACCTCCTTGTCTGGCATCCCTCATCCATCACAGCTGTCATCAAGAGGTGCAAGTGGCTTAGATCCCCTGGCATGGAGCTTGCTACTCTTCCATCTCTTTACTCACTAGTTCTTGTGGATTTCCTTTTAGCATCATTGGAGAAAAGGTTATTGTTAAGGGTGAACAAAACAGATAAGAGATGTGGCTCAAGAAGCATCTTCAGCCAGTGCCTGGCATGTTGATTTGTTTCAAGACCTAGTCCTTTAATAATTTATGCCTTGATATCCTTGTGTTGTTCTTGTCACAAAGAGTAGCACTGAAAGACTGGAGTCTGCTTTCTGGTTTTTTCCTAATGAAAATGCTATGCCACCTTTACCTCATTTTTCATGTTAAGTGATACAGTCATTGAAAGTCCAGGAGAAGTATAAGCTCCTTGAGGAGATGTGTAAGAAATAATTTATTTTTTTAAGTTAAACTCGGCAGTAAAGATCCAGAAAGCCCTTAAGCTGCCTTATAAAAACCCATCTCTTCTACAGAAAATGATGACAAGGGACTTAGATTTTAAAAGGTCACATCTTTGGGATGAGAGACACAGTGTTGTGTAGGATAGAGAGCTCTGCAATTCAAGAGGCTCTAAGATTAACACATTCTACATCATGAGTCATAATACTCATAAATAGTGTAAACAGTAAATATTTTTTCTCCTCAGAGGTTGTGCCACAACTGGGTATAAGCTTCTCACTTGTGGAGTACAGTGTCAGTATAGGAATTTGGAGGAATTTGGTGTAAAGGCTGCTGACAGCTGTCATCTGAGAAATCTGTGATAAGAGACATAAAGACACTGACAATAAATCCACAGTATAGGGCAGCTCGACCGTTTGATCTTGAAACGTTTACGTGCATTTTACGGCTCAATACAAGCTTGTACAACTTATACACATAGACAACAATGAACTATTGTGAACATAATTCATAACCAGATATCATTTATCTTCCTTAGGAAATTTTTAAAAAATGAGGAATGTGTAAAATTGAAAATTTCCCTGACTTTTCCTGTTTATGTTACTCCTCTGAAGGGTAACCTTAAAAAGATCTGTTTTTGTCATGAGTACAGAATTCTTGACAAGAGAACAGAAATGTGATAATTCTGTTGTTTTTCAAGCAAATCAAGTGCAACCTAAAACTTGTCTGACTTCTAATAAAAGAGTGAATGCATAGAACTATAACCTTCTTCCACTGCAAGATGCTTGAAAACTTTGCTAATAGTAGGCAACTACAGCCCAAATGTTCACTTATTATGTACATGCCTAAATATATTTTCATACAGTTCAACAGTTTGCAGGGTTGTCAGCTGTCACATAAACTGTGAGCATCAAGACAAGTGACATCATTATTAAAAGATCAGCTTGCTGAGAACCTGGATTTTCTTGGAAATAAATGAATGAGTTTTCTGTTGTGGGGACGAACTAGGGGGTAAGAATCTAAGTCTCAGCATTCTGAGCACAAACTGAACATATTTCTGCAGCCATATCAGCTATTTACTTTGTTCTCTCTTAATACCAACATGTTGACAATGCTAAATAAAATTCCATAACTTCACTGAGGATCCAGCAACAGACTTATTTTCTGCAATATAAGAGAGACTTGAACTGGTGTTAATGCTTGCCTTATTTTTTTTTTTTTTCTGTAAAACTTCTCATACAATTATTTCAGTAAATTCTACATTTTTGAACATGTTAATGTTACACAGAACCCAGCACCCACTTCTGTTTCCCGCTAGGTATGACTGTTGCATTCTCCAAATGCATGAATAACATTCTGTACTAAGCCACTTGTTTCCAGCATTTTTACCAGACAGTGTTCTCACTGCAGCACCTTGCATCATGCTGTCTGTGAGAGGATGGCAGCTCCTGATCTGAAGGGGTCAAATGTTTTTCCTCTGAATGACAACAACAGGTCACTTAAGGATCTAGCAAACATGGCTCTGTCACAAACGTCCTTGGGAGCAAGAGTTCAAGCATATTTCTCACTGCCCTTCCTCTTTCAGCCTTTCAGAGAAGTTCTCAAACTTGCCTGTGCAATATCAATGGAGGCACATCCTGTATCTGTGAGAGCACTGGAAGGGACAGTAAAGTGAGTGTGAATGAAGGCACTGAAAATATACTAAGACTCTGGGACTTCAGAGTTGCCCATCTGTGGTGCACAGAGTGCTTTATGTATCAATTATACGTCAATAACTCAAGCTTGTGTTGGTGAGCCCTGAAGATGATTGATTATGCTTATTTTTAGAAAAGAAAATTTTCAGCCAAGAACCAGCCTTCCAGAACAGACAAACCAGCAAAATATATTAAGATTATTCCTCACATAGATTCATTTTCATTTTTTCAGCATCCTGGGTAGCTTTCAATTCCGTCTTAGTTAAGCTAGAATGTATTTCTATATTAATTCAGAATTGCTTTTTATTTTTTTCTCTAAAATTGATTTTTCTCTTTCTTCCAATGCCACAGGTAAGGTATTGGCCCAAGACAAAACCTAAGACCCATCTGTACCATTCAAAAGAAACAGCTTCAGTCCAAGGGCTTTTGATTAGTACTGCCAATGCATTCTTTAATCAACATATCCTTGGATTCTGGTTACTTCCCATTCCTTTGGATGAATTAAATACTACACAGTCTTCTTGCTAGATGCATAAGTTCTTCTCTTCCATGAGCACCAAATCAGAAATAAGTACAATACCACAAATAGTGATAGGGATAGTAAATTGCTTTACTTTGAGCAGCTATGCTCTCATTTCCTGTTTCACTCTTGTTTCCAAAAGGTCTCTTCTGAGGGACCCCAAAATATGCAGCCAGGTCTTAGTTTAATTTCAGTATTCAAATGAGACACTATCCCTGCTTCTTAAATCTTAATGCTGTGGTGGTTTCACATTGATGGCCAGCTAAGCTCCACTACATTGCTGTCTTACTCCCTCTGCTCAAAAAGACAGAAGGAGAAAATATGATGGAAAAAAAAACTCAGGAGTTGAAATAAGGATGGGAAGATCAGTTACCAAATACTGTCATGGGCAAAACAGACTCAGTATAAGAAAGATTAATGTAATTTATTGTCTGTTACTAACAGACCATAGAGCAGTGAGAACTAAAACCAAACTACGTAAAAATACCTTCCCACTGTTCACCCTCTCCTTCTTCTTCCTCCTAAGTAGCTCAGGGGAAAAGGGAATGGGAGCTGTGGACAGTCCATAATGTTTCATCTCTGCAGCTCCTCCCTGGTCACTCTCTTCCCCTATTCTACATGGGGTCCCTTCCATGGGATGATATCCCTCCCAAACTGATCCTGTGTGGGCTTCTCACACGTTGCAGCTCTCCAAGCACTGCTCCAGCACAGCTCCATACCATGGGGTCCATCCTTCAGGAGTGAACAGCTCCAGCACGGGTCCTCATGGGCAGCAGCTCTCCCAGACCTCCTGCTCCACTACGGGCTTCTCTCCACAGGCTACAGCTCTGGCCTGGGGCCTGCNAGCTCCTCCCTGGTCACTCTCTTCCCCTATTCTACATGGGGTCCCTTCCATGGGATGATATCCCTCCCAAACTGATCCTGTGTGGGCTTCTCACACGTTGCAGCTCTCCAAGCACTGCTCCAGCACAGCTCCATACCATGGGGTCCATCCTTCAGGAGTGAACAGCTCCAGCACGGGTCCTCATGGGCAGCAGCTCTCCCAGACCTCCTGCTCCACTACGGGCTTCTCTCCACAGGCTACAGCTCTGGCCTGGGGCCTGCTCCTGCAGGGCTTTCCATGGGCTGTGGACTCTTTGAAGAAGCAATAGGAACAAATTGTTTCAGAAAAAAATCTTTCACCATTAGAACAATAGCACATTAGAACAGGTTGCCCAAAGAAGTTNGCTCCATACCATGGGGTCCATCCTTCAGGAGTGAACAGCTCCAGCACGGGTCCTCATGGGCAGCAGCTCTCCCAGACCTCCTGCTCCACTACGGGCTTCTCTCCACAGGCTACAGCTCTGGCCTGGGGCCTGCTCCTGCAGGGCTTTCCATGGGCTGTGGACTCTTTGAAGAAGCAATAGGAACAAATTGTTTCAGAAAAAAATCTTTCACCATTAGAACAATAGCACATTAGAACAGGTTGCCCAAAGAAGTTGTGGAATCTCCTTCACACAAACTATTCAAAATTCAGCTTGGGGCCTTGGTTAACCTAATATAAAGCCTTGCTTTCAACAGAGGTTTGAGATGATCTTTAGAGGTCCTTGCAAACCTTCACTTCCCATGATGCTACAGTTCTGACAGTACCATTTATCTGCAGTCAGATATATGTATTTCTGCTTTTGTAGGTGGTATCAGTAGCCTAGCTTAGCACATCACACATATTTCATTTAGAGTTCTCTTTTGTAGGATAAGCTTATGCATGTGTTCTGTTCCACTGAAATCTGCCCTAAGCCAAGTGATGATGAATCCTGATGTCAGAGTAGGTGTTACTGTAGGCTAATTACAAATGCTGTTTTGGATATATGCTGAAAGCTCCCAGAATGACTGAGTTTCTTATTGGGTTTATAAAATTGAGCTGAGCATGCTGTTGTCCAGAGGAATCTTTCACTTGCATCCTACATTCATGTACATTACCAAATTTTTTAAAATTCAAGTACAATTTTGTGTTTTGTTCCTTTGCAAAGTTCTTGAAATGATGGATGACTGAACCTGTAAAGCTCTCCTCTATCATTCAAAAATGCTTTCCTAGAGCCAGCTTAACTGCTTGAATTCATTTCTGATCTGTGGGCTTATATATTGTGAGTGGCCTTATAATATTGTTTGCTTACAACAAATTACTTGACAAAAAACAAACTAGTGATCAGGAATTACTTACTGTAAGGTGTCTCTTCACTGCTGCAATAGAAGCAGATGAGTGTAAAAGAACTCTGACAGGAATCTTTATGGGCAGATCCAATGACTGTTCCTTTTTTCACATATTAATTATCTTCTATCATTAATGTAAACTACTCATAAAGAAAATGTAGGCATACAGCTTACTTGCTTCATATCCCATGTCTGTAGTGTTACTGAATGGAATGTTAGTTTGAGACTCTTCTGAAGAGACTCATACTGAATGTACTCTTTCTCAGCATTATTACTGAAGGAGATCATACAGTTTATAATTTATAGAAAAAGGGTGGTGGAGAGGAGTAGCAAGATTTAGCACCTGAAAAAGTACCTGATTAACTATCTGGGAAGCTAAAGTTATGTGCAAGACAAGGCTATTTGCTCCCTTAGTGCTGACACATTACCTTGTGCAGCCCACTGCTAGAAATGGCAGTGTAATTGTCTCCCAGCGTAGCTGGCATTTTAGACATGTAATTAGGAATGCATAACATTTAATGATCAGAAACTGCACAAGGATATTTAGTGTTCTTCAAGATCAAAAGGTATTACCTTAATTTAGCAAAGAAGTACATCTTCTTAAAATTCTCGTGGAGCAATGTCATTTCTGGACTACATACGTAATCCAAGTGGTGGTAAACAATATCTACGTTGAGCAGTTCATCCTTGTAAAGAGCAGCATTCGTGCACCTGAATGCTTCTCCTGGATTAGGGTTTCACTCTGTACATGCATTTGAAATTAATAATCCAAGAGTGTTCACAAATGTGAAACTAGATTTTGAGCTAATTACTCAGAGAGGTGTAAGGCTGCTCACGGAGGTAATTGGACTGAAGTTGAGATCATTGCTTGCAGGCCTGATATAAGATAGTGTTTATTCATGAAAAAGAGCAATTTAATCTCAGTGGAACTAGTAGCTTAAGTGCCTCTCTTGAAAAGAGTAGCTTTCTTCACTCAAATATATTTTTAAATTACAATTCTTTGATAGTATACAAATAGTCCTGAGAATACTGCTTTGGTCACAAGGTCCCTTCATACACTTTGTCTAAATTCTTAATCAAGATACCAAAGCCAGTAAAGAAACTGCCCCAGGAGCTCCTTCTTCAAATTAATTATGACTTTATTCTGGTGAGAAAAATTGTAAGGAAGTTGAATTTTTGTACAGGTCAGGCAGTCTGTAAAGCTCAGTCATTTACACTCCCCCATTATCTGGTCTCTATGCCATAGTTACATGAGCTCTCTTTAACTGGGAACACAGCAACAGTCATGCTGAAGTTCTCTGGTGCTCCTTGGAAAAAGATGTTTCATATTTTCTTGAATAAGGCAGAATGGAAGAAATCTGCATATCCTTTGCTTTTTGACATCTTGCAAGACTTTCATTTAAAAAAACAAACAAACAAAAAAACAAACAAAAAAACCACAAAATCCACACACAAGATAAAATTCTTGTGAAGCAATGTCACTGGACTGCAAGGGTGGTGAACAATTAATACTCTTTCCAACAGATTGTTCTTCTAGAGAACAGCCAGAGCTGAATAAAATAATGTATAAAAGCTCAGGCCTGTTGATAAGTGACTTTTTAAAGGTTTGTTTAAAACTACATATAGGCAGTTAATGATGAAGGAAGTTAAGTTAAAAAATTACGTATAAATGCATAATTATGAAGTGTTTCTAATTTTTTGGGATAACAGGGCAATGGAAATAGTTCTTTAAAATTATTTAAGCTATGTACAAGGGCTGCTCCAAAGGTAATGTCGTCTATTTTATCATGTTGACATCAGAGGTGGATGTTGATGGTATGACAGTAGAGGCTGAACATTCCCACCAAAATTCCATTACCTTTTTTTGCCGTGTGACAGATGGCAGCAGAGGGGCAGTCGGAGAAAATGGTGTCTGACATGGGGGTGCGGATAAAGCAAAGGGGTGGAATTGAATTCCTCCATGCAGAAAAAATTGCACATATTGACATTCATTGATGCTTGTTGAACGTTTATGGAGCCCAAACAGTGGATGTGAACACAGTGAGGTGGTGGGTGATGTGTTTCAGCAATGATGACAAAAATGTGAAAGAAAAACCATGCTCTGGATGGCCATTCAGATTTTTATGAGCGCAGCATGTCGGCCCTTGTGCATGTCTGGCAAATATGCATAGATAATAGTGGTGACTACGTTGAAAAACAGTGTTTTGTAGCTGAGAATTTTCTCTATCAAAGGCTGTCATTGTGCTCTTTTTATCTGTTGTAGTTTCCATGGAAATAAATAGGAGGCACTACTTTCAGGGAAACCTATGAATTTTAACAGAGTATTAAAAGTAATTCTATATGTGTTTATTAGGAAAGAGGAAAAAAGCTGGGGATTTCTTAGACCTTTTTTTTCCTTTTTAAAAAAAAAACAAAACATGGTAGATGGAGGAACATGGCAGGACAGTTACGTTCTGAATAATTCTTTAATAGATAGTTCAGGTACTCCTTTGGGTTTTTGTTTCCTACTTTTGCTCAAATAGTTCAATTCATTTTAATTAGTTCCTGTCTTTTTTACTGCATTTTGTACGCAGAATCAAAAATAGTGGAATAAAATTCTGTAGGAGGAGCAAAGAATTCTGTTTGGATGGAGCTATGAATTTTCTTTTTTTTCTTTCAGGGATAAATGGTGATGCCTCCAATTTTGTAGCATTTATGTAAACTTTTGGAAGGATGCTGTTCATATTTTCTCAGACTATCCAAACCTACTTCCTTCTTCAACATCAACACTGATTAATTAACTTTCAAAGTTACTTCCAAACTTTATTGCCAAACCCAAGAGCATCTCTCTCTCTTTTTTTTTTTAAGCTGAGCTGAAAGCTGAAAGAAATTGCCTTTCTTAAGAAGAAATAGAAGTCATCAGCCTTTATCTATATGTGTGTGTGCATAAATACGTATACATACAAACGTAACCATGAAAATGAGCGTGTGTGCAAGTGTATGACAAAGAAAAGCTGAACTTTTTCCATAGAAAGCAGAGTATGTGCCTGCAGAGTCTTCAGTGGGGAATGGGCAGCCTTTTGTTAAAGAACTTTTATTGCACATACTAAGTATGTCCATGATGGAGTGGATGGGGTCTTAGCTATCTCTCTAGAGCCAGATGCTAAATACAGGGTATTGGATGCTAAGCCTGCATACTATGAAGGCTGAGAAAGGGAAGGCAAAGGGACTGTTTTATGCTGGTCAGAAAGAGCCTTTCTAGGAAAATACATATTCTATGCATCCCTGCGACAGCAGACGAACAGACACAGGTGCTCCATTGGCTCCTGTGTTGGAGACAGGCTTCACAGCACGTGGAAAGCCATTTTTCTAATGCAGGTTGCGCCACGGAAATGTCACCTCTTCCAGGTCTTTTGCTGCCTTTCAGTCACAGCCTGCAGAGACAAATACTCAACAGCACATAGTGAGGGTTCCCTGGGCTAAGGACGAGACATCTACCAGCTGCTTGCTCACTACCTCTCCTCAGTGGGATGGGATAGAAAAAGGTCTCATGGGTCGAGGAAAAGAAAGGAAGATTTCTTCCCAATTACCTTCTTGGGCAACACAGACTTGACTTGAGGAAACAATTTATTGCCACTTAAGTAGATTCAGGTATTAAGAAACATAAAGGAAAACATTGAAACAACTCCTTTCCTCCCCCCTGCCCTCTCCCAAGCTGAGCCATGCCCCGAGGCAGGGCTGCTCGGAGCCATCTGGAACCAACCAACCATGCCCAGCACGGGGCAGCCCCGGCCTTGCTTCATGCAGCAGCACAGGGGGCTCCACAGCCACCTGGGCACCTGCACCCAATAACAACATAAAGCAGGAGAAATAGGGCGATAGCAGTGATTCCTAAAGCAAATGCAATAAGCAGCTATGTGGAAAATGACACATTACCTAGAAGGAGAAAAAGAAATCCTCGAAAAGAGCATTAAGTTTATGTTAGCAGTAACACTTCATGGCCTTCCTCGAGATGTTCATGTAAGCACAAAACAGATGTATTCTCCGATTAAAAAGATTAAAATAGTCACTAAAAATATTTTGATGATACATAAAGTGATACTGAGGATGCCAACTATGGAATATGGTCAGTGGGATAATTTGAAAAATGTTGCTTGATATGCTTAATAAGCTAAATACAAAACATTTTGAAATACTGACTTTTCTTAAAATTGGGGGGAAGGTGGATCAGAAGTGAAACAGATACTTATAAATGTGAAGAAAAGCATTAAAGCATCAATAGAATGCTGAGAGAGAAAAAGGCAGCATGGTAAAGAAAATTAGCTAAAAGAACCTTTATGAAAAGGGCAATGAAACTGATAAAAGATTCTGACTTATCCCCTCAGGAGAGCTCATCTGAAAACCATTTGTCAAATAAGAACTGAAAAGGGATATGATAAGAGATTCTAGATCTATAAAATCTGCCTTTTAGGATTTCTATACCTATTGTGTCATATCATTTCACAATATAGAATGAATAAAATCATATTTTAAAATGTGAAGCTGCCATTTGTATCAAAAGATTCAATTACATTAGAGCACACAGTCTCAAATGGAGGCTGAAAATATTTAAGGTTTAGTAAAAACTTTTAGAAAGTTGGCCAAAATTGTAGAAACAGGAAGGCCTTTGGAAAGCATGTGGAAATGGCAGTGCTTGACCAGTTGGTTTGTTTTCAAACCTACAGCTACAGCTTCCAAGACAGATAAAAAACATCACTGGTACTTTGCCACCAAATAATAAACTACATTTACTTGCTTGCATAATTGTAATTTCTATTGTATTTGTATTACTTCAATTATTATGTAATGTTTCATTACCATAAAAATAAAATGCTATTAATTATTTTATGTATATATATATATATATATATATATATATTTTTAACAATACTTATCTAACAACAAAGTTCACAGTTCAGGAAAAGATGATCCTCCAGAAAACAAAAATGGAGAAAAAACATTCAATTGTCAGAAGGAAGATGTTAATTTCTAATAAATTGCTGTATTTCAGGCATATCCAACCCATGGACTGTGAGCCATGTGCAGCCCTGGACAGCTAGTAACACTGCCCCTCAAGATCATAAACTTTTAACATTATTGTGTGATTTTTGGTAATATTTTTAATGAGTTGATTGTGCGTAGCTTAAGTGTGGACTGTGTAAGTGATAACAGAAAAGTGTGGAGGGGAGGGTGCAGGGCAGTGCTAACTCTGCCTCTCGCATCCATCACATACACGCAGTCAAACGGAAATCCGCATGTATTATACATTACATGTGCTTGTGCCACTTCGTGAGTAAAACGCAGTGATTACTGATAGTAATACTTCAACCTACTTACATGTGTGTCTGCTTGTGAAGACAAGCAAGTTTTGTTATTAAGCAGGTATGTAAGTTTTCTTGTTTAATTACTAAATAATTACTCATGCATATATTTATCTACTTTTTCTCAGAATTTGTAAATTTGATGGATTGTGTATTTAGCGGCCACTTTGTTTTTCACATGAAAGTAACATAATAAGTTAAATATTTTATGATGAAATCTAAAACACAAGTAAAAGTAAAGTATAAGAGAAAACCATTACATATTTCAAAACATAATGAATTTGTATTTCAAAATCAGAAATAATTTCAAAACTTTGTGTAAGCCCAGCTTTAGAGTTGTGAAAGGGGTAGAAAATGTAAAATTGCCAAAAAATAACCAATTGATAAGACTTCTGAATGCAGACTAATAGAGTATCATCTACTAATATCAAATGAAACATGGTGTAAAGCATGGGAATTTTTAAACATAATTCTTGGAAGGGTAAAAGTGACAGCAATATCTGCCGTGTCCTCACCTTGGCACATTAAAAATAGAGTTGCAATCAGACATTCAACTCAAAGAAAAAGTTGGTCATGTCTGTTCGCTAGATTTTTGTAAAACCTATCTTACCAGAAAAAAATCAGCCCTCGCTTCACAATCATGCCTTGTTCGTGTCATTATTTGTTGGCAGTATGTACATTTGTGAACTGTTTTCAGAGATGAAGCACAAGAAGAGTAAAATTAGGTCAAAAATCTCTGATATGCACCTTGAGGACTCACTAAGAATTGCAATCACTTCCATTGAACCAGACACTGATGCATTAGTTTCACAAAAACAAGGTCAAATATCCCATTAGTCTTATGCTTTGGTTGCCCTCTCTTTTTTATTTTTTAATTAAAATAAATAAATAAATTTTGTTACTTATATGCATGAACTATATTATGTATTTTATATGTGACCCAAGACAATTCCTCTTCACTCAGTGTGGCCCAGGCTAGCCAAAAGGTTGGGTGCCCATGCTGTATATGAATATAAGTATATAGAGTTGGGACTCTCATTGTTAGATTTCCCTTTAGAAGTTATTAAAATATACATTAACACGCTGCTCAAAGGAATGAATATTAATGTACAGTCTGCTACTAAAAATGAGCCAGCCTGTATCATGAGAGGATGAGATTCAAATAAGCTGTTATCTATGATGAATTGAGTCTGCTTGTGCTGCTTACAAAGGCAGTTGTCTTGTCATCTAGTCACATAAAAGGTCTTTAACTATGTTGAGTGGCCATTGTTATTGTTTTGAGCTATTTTGAATGATACGATTCTGTCTGATCTTAAAACACATCCAACCAGTGTGCCTTGTATTTATTCCAAGAAATAGTATTGTGTGCCAAGAATAATTGTGGAAAATATCAACTCATTTTGTGATTTGTTTGTGAATATTGTGATCTTCAGAAATATCTCTTAATCTACCTTCTAACTCTACTGCCCATTTTTATAAACATTAATTCTCAATCGTAAGAATATCTTTGAGAATATAATCTATCACTAGTTTAAAAAAGGTGAGATAGGATGTTGATAAGAGAAAAATGGTAAAGTAAATCTAGTTCAGCTTCCTATTGTTCTGGCTGGGTCATTCCCTGTTGCTACAGAAGCTCTACTTAGAATATTAAACAAGTTTTCCTTAGCATATGGAACTATTGTGAGTTTAGTGTAGCAATTGCCAGCCCAGACCCCATGGTCTGAGTCTCAACAGAAGATCAGACTAGATTACCCTAACAGCAACTATCACTTCAAGAATCTAGTTAATATTAGCAGTCTCACCTGAAACCGATGAGCAAAAGGACCTGTTAATAGTGACACAAGATTTTATTCCATATGGCTCTTCTTCTTACTTTACATATTATTGCCAGTTCTCCTGACTATTACTACACACTGCTGTTCAATAGAAAATGAAGTACAAAACCCCCTGCCATTTTTCATTCATCTCTACAACAATAAAGCATTTCTATGTTTGTGCAGCACAAATGTAAACCCTGGTGCAGGTCCTGTGCAGAGCTCAGTGATGCACAAGGAAAGTGCAGTGTCTTGCTAGTTGTAAAGTGATCACAAAGTGATCAAGTGATCAAGTTTAGCACTTTGCGTTAGTGTCTTGTCCTGATGATGATAAATTTGCCTGAAGCATTGCTGCCAAACTGTGTCTATATCCATCCCTTCAGAGATGTGATGCACACTAGGAGCTGGATCTTA
Source organism: Penelope pileata (assembly GCA_013396635.1). NCBI lineage: Eukaryota > Metazoa > Chordata > Aves > Galliformes > Cracidae > Penelope > Penelope pileata. Next base: position 66,168 of record WBMW01005030.1, read on the forward strand.
CTTACCTTTGACTGTCTTACATTTCTCGGAAAAGACAGTAGACACTCTTCTGAGCTTTTTAAATCCCTACCTTAAAAAATAATAATAAAAGGTGCCAATATTTACACCCAGTAAAGAGCATAAATCCCAAGATTGAAGCAATGTTACTGGGAGGCTGACTTAAATGCAACACATCATAGAAGTTGCTTTCTGCTAAAACAGATGGAATATTGAAGGCTTAGCCTTAATGTACTCTATTTGATGCTAATGAGAAATTTACTATTCCAACAGCTTTGCTTAATTAGGAAACCCAAAGGATATGGACCTTTTCAAAAGAAAATAAAACATACATTAATTCCTGTCACTGCATTTAAAATTCTTGCTTCAAAAAATTTAAAATAGTTGAGAAATGAGCTTAGTAGAAAAAGGCATAAAATATTAATAACCTATTTTAAAATAACCTACAAACCAAGGCAGCAGGAAGGAGTTTTGACACTCTCCCCTTACATTTCCCTTTACATTTCTCTGCAATTAAAAGTTATTAAAGTTGTAAAACAGTTGGCTAAGAATAAATCATATTCCTAAATAGTCAGAGAGACGAGTGAGAACATATTAAAAAGTATGTTGTACAAAAATAAATGGAATTACAAAAAATTGGAAACATTTTAAAATTTCAAATTGAAAGCAGAAGCAGGCACAATAGAGGTTGTCTCCACAGGCATCTAAAGATTCATCAAGATTTTTGCCAACTGAGCAACCTTTTAGAAAATATCTCAAAATATTTTTGTTGAGATTGAGACATTCATAATTAGCACAGCATTTCACAGAATTTTTTTTACCTGTGCAAAAATATTTATTTTGCTTTTGTTAGAGGGTAATGAAAGGTAAACCTTTCCAAAGATTGTTTCTTCAAAAGACAAAAATATGAATTCTTGCTTCTCATGTGTTTTTCTACAGTAGAAAGAATAAAAGACGAAAAAGAGAAAATCTTACCTAGTTAAAAAAAAATATTTCCTGAAATTGTCACACAATAACTGTGCTGTTTTGTCTCACATTGTTAATAGAAAGCACCTTTTTTTTTTTTTNGTGCAGCCAAGTCTGTGGTTTGCAGAACAACAGTCAGAAGTGCAGTGATGGAGATGATATCATGAAATGGGAAACTGGCTCTTGAGGCATACCATTGCTGTCTCCTGAAAGCATAGGATTACTGCCTGTTCCAATTATTGGAACAATTATTCATATAAGAAATATTATGTTCTTTTCAGAAAGCCCTATTTATGGTAGAGAATACAGAAACAGTAAATGCAAAACCTGTTAAAAGCCAAGTAACTTCTTAAAACATTATTTTTAGCATAGAACTTCACTATTTTAAGGATCAGCTTTCTGTTGTAAACGGGTGGACTCCCAAGGCGCAGCTTTTCAACTGATATAAACAGATGATATAATTTCCCTGTCATCAGCTGATATTTGGCTTTCTCCCAACCACATAAAGCAAGGATTGCACCAGAGGGGATCAGTGCAAGTGTTCCTGTTTGAGGGAACTGGAGCGCTCAAAACTGGCATTAAATGGAGTTTAGGACTTATATCTCTTTCATATGAGCCCACTTTGTAGTGCATGGTATGGGGTAAAAGCAGACTTGGGGATTTATCTCTTCCTAAGTAGCATTAAAGAACTTTAAAAACTGAAAATGTCTTTCTTACATCTGAGGACAGATAGCTCTAAATCCAAGCAGAATTCAAATTATATTTCACAGAACTACATACAAAATGTCATGCCTATTAAGTAAACATAGTAATAGTAAATTGTAGTTAGTAAAGTTTAAAATCTGATTCACGTCTGCCTGAAATTACTTTTTAAGATGACTATATTATTGCTAGAATACTTCACATCTTTGATAGACTTATATTTTTTACACAAGGTCATGGCTACTGGTTGGCTGAAGTAATTTATTGAATATTATGTTATTACATTAGGTGAGCATGAATTGTGTATAAAAAGTTTTCTTACATTTACAGATGTAAGAGAAATTTCTCTAAAACCCTAATTTTTTGTCCTGATCAGTACCTCTGCTGTTACAATATACTACTGCAGACTTATTCATAAGAGATACTTGAGCTACAATATCAAAACTAAATCCAGTGGTGCTGGTGTAGAGGAGTAGGGTATACCTCCCACGTATGATGAAATCTTGGGATCCTGATGTACGATTTTAAAGAATTCTGAATTACATAGATGTTTCTAATTTTTCTATATATTTGATATTCTCAATGTTCTGCACTTAAGCCACAGAATTTCTATGACATTTCTAACTGTAGTTAGTTGTTTTTGCCAGCTGACTGGATGATAATCAGACTGGTTTTATTCTTATTTCATACAGTGCAATAATCCAATGTGTAAGTCGTAAGAACTTAGCAGCAGAAGAGGAAAACAGAAATTTGCCAATAAATGCAGGATTTGTGCTATTTCTTAAAATTGTTTAGGCTCATGAAGTTTTAATAGAAATATTTGTGCTAATATTAGTGCACATTAATTAATTTTGTGCTAATATAGTGCTAATATTAAACAGAAGGCAAACTCAGCACAAAATGTCTATCATGTGGAAAAGCTATGAGGAAAAAAAATCAAAGAAAAAAAACCAACAAAACAACAATGATAAGAAAAAAACCCACCGTCTTAATCAACCTGAAAGCATTTTGGTTTTCAGAATTCCATGCCCACTGATGAAAAAAACATCTTTGTGCACTTTAACTGTATAAAATGTCTCTAAGCTCCATCCACTTAATCTAATGTGTATTGAATTTTCCAAACTTGCCACAAATTTACTGGATCAGTCATTCTGACTGCTTGTTGCACCCTCATGATTCTTCGAGGATTAGCCACCAGATTTTAAGGCATGGTTGATCCATTTTTAGCTCTTTGCACGCTTCTGGAGCTTTGTTTATTACTAGACTGTATGCAAAGACTCTATACAAAGTTTGCAAACCAATATCTCATTAACAACTTTTTATTTAAATTATTTCTATTTCGGTCAATTACTCTGTGTTTTAACGTGGAGGATCTATCCATACAAACATCACCACCATTTTCCATCTTAGTTTAAAACTGCTTAGTTTTATTTAGATACAGACTTTCTGATAGAAGTATTACTAAGATGAAAAACAAGCTGTATAACCCTGTAAAATCTGGCTTGTTAAAAATGTATACTTGAACCTTCATTCACCTGGTATGAGAGAGAGAATATATTTGTGGCTGTCTCAGGTACTGTGAAGAGACAAGACCACAGCATTAGAATTTGAAAGAGCTATGAGTGATGTGGCAATTCAGAGCAGTATTATGCTAATGCAGGTGTGTGTCCACATTTTTTTTTCTCTTCACTTTTCCTCCCTCCTTGCAGATCGCTGTATTCCTGTAATAGCTTGTCAGCTGCAAAAGACAGAAGAAATGGCAGTCCCTAAGCAGAACTATCTGGAGGAATTGCCGCAGTTGCTTTTGGATCACTGCTTACTGTAGGAGTCTGCACTATCATATTATTAAGTTTTCTTTATACAAATATTGCCAATAAAGGCAAGAAGTAGCAGTGCATCTATCATCCTATGGAGAATGTAGCAGAACACCCAAAGGGCACTGCAGCTCGGCCTATTGAGCCCCAGCCCAGTCATCCTCGATTTTACTATTTGCTATAGAGAAAGCTAAGCTAAACCCACTACATGGACTTTAATAAATGTAGCAAAATAAGAATTATTTGGGTCTATTCATCCTTGTTCAAGATCACCTCACTGCTGTTATGCACCGCATGGCTGAGGAAGAGCCTAGAGCTGTTCTTATTTTAATATCAATGCTCTTCTATAGCGTAGTCCCATTGAGAGAACATTAATAAAGCAGCTACAGTTCAATGCAAGTCAGCAGGAATTTCTTGTAGCTCTACCTACTTTCTCTCACTAACACTTCTCTGAGATTTTCCATCTGAAGGGCATGTTGTGAATCTGGATCATTTCTCAAGAGAAGCTTTACTCAGTCCTGATACTTGCACAAAAAGGTGGCATATGTTTAACTGATAATCCACTGACCTGTCCTCAATCTCTCTCCATTTATCCCCCAAGCCAAAATAAGACATTGCTTATTCAACTGCTTAGAGCCTGCATGTTTACAATTTCTTTGATTCCTCTTTTTCTTCCTTGAAGGAATACATAAAATGCAAAAAGATATATTAAGCTTTTGTAAGTAAAATGCTACAAGTAAGCATATTTAATACAAAAACTTTGTTCCTTTGTGTAGGAAGCACTTTGGAACGTTGCATTTTAGCTGTGTAGCTCACTGAACAACAAACAATTCTCATTCAGTCTAGCTTGGCTTCTCTTTTTTTATTTATTTATTTTTTTCCTGCAGATACATTAATAAATAACAAATTCTTTCCAGCATCTTAGGTTTATAAATGTAACATTGCAATCTATCCCCTGGATATTTTCAGTGCAACACTACATTGGAGCTTACCCATTTCAGCAGTGTGTGGGGGGGAGAGCAACTGTTTGAATGTCTGGGGAAAAAAAAATCAAAGCTGCATTAATAATATTTAATCTTTATATGACATGTTTTTCCTGAAAGATGCTCTTCTATAATCAACTTTTTAGCCTAATAATTAGTTATTCTATGGTTAAGAAACAAGTAGTACAACTTTCAAAAATAGGCAAGCTTTTCAGGAGCACAGAATTTTCTCCTTCTCCCTTCAGCCTCAAAGGGAATCTGTGGCCAAATTTTCACGTGTATTTAGACCTTTAACAAGATCAGCCTAGAAGAATTTGAAGAAGTCATCTTAGCTGGCCCACATATGGTTGAAAATTGATCTGGGCCCCTAAGGCTGTTTTGTGCATGCTTGAATAACTTTAAAAATCTGGCCATTGGCAATTTTTTAGTTCATTTGCATTGACTTGCAATGAAACATAAGCTTCTAAGAGCCAAAAATCCTTTCTCCAAGATGAGGAATTTGAGAAAATAGATCATATGCATACCTCAGGAAACTGTACTTTATGCATGTACAGCTAAAATGGGTGGTGGGACAGCTTCTGCCACAGAGAGGAATAGTTATGCCCAGGAGCTGGGACAGGAACAATACTGGCTGATAATGACCTTGGGCAGTGAGGGTGGTGATGGTGGCATAAACAGCTGGGAAACAGCAGATTATGGCTTGATTGTGATTGTCATAAGGAATAAGTGGGGTGAAGATACAGTGGTGGAGAGTGGGACAGAAGTGATGATGAGGAGGGAGGAGCAGCAGGAGGAAGAATGTACAGTCAAGAGATGTAGTGTGAGAGTAGGCAGATAAGGGAAGTGGTGAAGACAAGCAGAAAGTGCAAAAGGAGAAGGGAGGAGTTCTGTGTGAGGAAAGGCAGCAATGGGAAGCAACACATGCCTGTGAAGGCAAATTGAGCACTGAAAAGAACCAAGGAGAGCAGGACATGAATAGAACTATGAAGGAAGGCAGTGGTTTTGGCAAATACAGCAGAGAAGACAAAAAATCAGGCAGTGAATGTGCTAGAAAACAAGCATAAGAAGCATTGGTGAAGGAATGGGTAACAAATGAAGCAGTGAAGGTGGTGAACAAAATAAGACCATGTGCTTTGCTAGCTAGAAAATACTAGAGCTTTCAAAGAGTCTAGAATTGCTTCCCCAACCCAACTTTCTCCCTTTCTCTCACAGGGGGAAGGATTGTGCTCCTTTCCTTCTCTCCTCTCTGCAACTTCACATGGAATAAGGTGCCTTTCTTTTAATCACTATCTCGACAAGACAGAGGGTTTGGAAGCTACTAACAGCAATTCCTAGGTTCTTCTAGGAATTCTGAGCTGGTTGTTAACAGAATCAAACAGTTGAATCTAACCACATTGGCATTTCCCCCTTCTCCTTGCTAGCTGTCCGTCATTTTCTCTGCCCTTCTTTAAAGGTGCTCTGTTCAGGCATTTGAATATCATAGATTGCCCAAGAAACTGCCAGCTTTGTGGATTGAAGAAAGGTATAAGCCACTAAGGAGGGCTCTGACAGGCTGGCTGTAAATGGCCATTGTCTCAATCTGACTGTTATGGTGCGAAAAGGGTTAAAAACCATCTGTGACTGAAGAAATAGTTGGGTGAATTCTGTATTGGCCTCGCTGATTTCTTAGTATGGGATTAGGAGTAATTTATTGCTTCAGTCAGTGCTGTGTTGACTCACACATCAAATTAATAGTAAAAAGAATAGATGCATCATTAGCAAAGGTCACATCAAGGATTTACAAATAAGAAAAAAAATAGAGAAAAAAATTATTCACTATTTATATTTGTACCTGAAGCAACTCTTAGATTTCTGAATTGGTCTCATAGATCAGTTACATTCAATGGTAGATACATATATTTTATCACGAGAAGTAGTTTCAGGATTTGTCTACAGCTGAATCGCAGTGAGCAGAGATCAGCTTATCAGGCAATATCCTAAGCAAGTGCAGTGCAATCCAGTGGAGTTGACTCATCCCTTTGCCCTTCTAAAGCAGATAAATTGAATTGCATGCTGTTTGCTGTGTGATGTTTCAGCTGGAACATAAAGGAAAGCAGCCCAATTGACTTTTCTGGAAACTATGGCTCATGTTCTTATCAGTCCATCTAAGGAATTGAACTCATTTTTTCTGCTAGGAAGCTACAATGTCAGCCAAGTTACTTTCTCTGCTCGTTGGAGAAAGTACCACAAAGTCCATCCATACTGAGTGCAGAAACTGCACCTGCTGACCATATTCTTAACTTTGCCCATACTACATATTTTGGGGAATAATTAGGGGCCTACACTTCATAAATAATGGAGTATGCACCCAAGAGTTCTCAATTGCCATTTCCTCCCCTGTAGCTGGTGGAAGGCCTGCTTGCTACTGCTCGCTCAAGGAAGAGCTGATGGATTCTGGTCGTGCCATGCATACTCTGTATAATTAAGCACCCTGGGCAGCCTTTAGGGTGAGCAATTACAGTACACTTATTTCCTGCATCAAAGAGAGCTCACATTTAATTAGTTTTTCCCTAGTGGAACTGATACCACAAGGGACTGTCAGGGAACTCATCGTTTCAGATTGTGTACTGTTGCAAGTCAAAATTCTTTGAAATATTTAAGAAAAAAAGATTATCAGATAATACGTCAGGTTACTGCTGTTTTTCTATCACTGCTTACATAAAGGTGAGAATGGGGAGTTAGTGCACTTTGTTCATAAATTATAAGCTTTACTATCAACACACACCCATATTTATAGGTCTGAAAAAGATTAAAATGACTTTGTCCACAGGAATATAAGATAAATGCCTTTTGGGGAGGACATCAAAACTATTGAAATCTTGATTCCTCTGGATTTGTGTCCTACATTAGTATAGCTGAGCCACCATCATAATAATGTGATATTTTCATTTAAAGCTTCTTCAACACTCTGTGCCCTCAGCTGGTGAGAGATGTCATGGGTGTTCTCAGCCATTGCTGGCTGACCAGGTTATAGGACAGTCTGGGTTGGAAGGGACCTCAGGAGGCCCCTATTCCAACTTCCTGTTCAAATCAGAGTTAACTACACAATTGAAACAGGTTGTCCAGGGCTTCCTCCTGTTGGTCTTGAAAGCGTCCAAGGATGGAGACTGCGCAGCATCCCTAGGCAACCTGCTCCACTACCTGGCTACCCCCAGATGGAAAAAGTTTTCTCTTACATCCACTCTGTACCTCTCTTAACTTATGTCTGCTGGCACTTGTGCTCCTGTCCTGCACTACTATGAGGAGTTTGGCTCCTTTACAGAATCCTGACAGGTACAGGGTGACTGCTGCCAGGTCCTCCTGAAGCTGAACCAGTCCTGGTCCCTCTGCTTCTCCTCATAAGACAAGTGCTCCATTCCCATCATCCCAGGTGCCCTCTCCTGAACTCTGCAGTATTCTGATGTGTTTCTTGTCTTGGGGGCTCCAAGACTGGACATAGTACCCAGATGTGATCTAACAAGCCCTGAGTAGATATTAATTTCCCTTGGCGTTGTTGCTGTTAGCAGAGTTCAGGGTGCTGCTGGCTGCCTTTGCTGCCAGGACATGCTACTGGCTCTTGTAAAGCTCGCCTGATCGCTAGGGCTGCTCCCAACCAGCATCCCCAGCCTGTATCAATGCATGATGTATAGCTAACCTGTGCCAGCTGGCAGATGTAGCACCACACCCATGATGCAGCCTGCCCATCAAGTGAATTCTGGTTCAGGGCTCTCTCCTCTACCCACCTTTTGATTTTCCCAAAGCAGGAGAGGGTGTTGCACTAGGGTTGACTTGCCTCTTTTTCAGATCAGCCAGAAATCAAGTAACAATAGAAGTCCCTTTGAGGAGTGAGACAAAAAAAAGATGGTAGGCAAATGCCATATCCACAAGGCATCCTTTTTCCCAGGTATCTTATTTCCCAGGCTAAAATTACAACTGTAGGCACTGAGTCTTTCCACAGAAACTCATGTAGAACCACAAAATTAGTGTATATTGACATTGTCTACATTCATACAAAACATGGAGGTCCCAGTTCTTATTTTAAAAGTAATATTAAGATGAACGGATGTTCTTCTGCCTTGCTGAAACTACAGCTGGTCAGAATGAACAAAAGAGTGTTTTAAAACAAAGTGCAAAGGAACAGTGTCAGTCACTTCAGAAGTGTTTATTATTTCTGAAACAGCATTATTAGGATCAGTATCTCTCATGACTATGTTTCCATTTGGCATCTAAAAGAAGTTGCTTGAAAGAAATGAAATTGCCTCACCTTAGGTGTTATCAGGAAAAAAATATATATATAATGTCCATGTCCATGTTAAATTATTGCCTGATCTGGCCCTTGGATGGACTCTGCTGCTATTCCACTATTACTGCTTGGGGAAAATATTAGATACACTTCTTCTGTCAGGGCATGAGTTGATATATGGCATTACGGAGTTAAGATATGATCACTGCCAGTATAAATGTGAAATAGGATGTAACTGATTGTTTGCTCTACACATAACCAAACAAACCTCCAGAATCTCAGAGGGAAGACTACCAGTGCCCAAGTAAGCATAAACAGGATCAGGAAGAGCTTTTTCACAATTGGCTGAAATCACAAAGAGCTCAAATAAACATGAAATATGAAAAAGGGAAGACACTGTGCTTGTACTGAGCCATATGTGTGAACACTGTCATGCAGTAATAAATGAAAGAGTAATGACAAACAGGAATGGAACAGTACGTTGTTTCAGATGCATCTACTCTAGCTGTTTAGATGACGTGCCATATAAATCCTTGTTGTGGCAGCCAACCCTCCGTTCTGTGAACAGAATAACGTTAAATGCCAAGGAATTCATTCATTCATTACATGATAGGTTGACAGCTTACTTTAAAAACTTTCTGATGAAAGGAACGCAAGTCCAGAATAATTTATTCAGCACTGATGCACAATTCAACTTGCAGAACTACACTATATTAATTAAGACATATTTACAAAACCAAGTACACATGTATATACCATGGAAATCAGAAAAATTACAAAGTTGCTGTAAAAAGCAACCCCAAAACAGCTCATTTAGCTTTAGGAACCAGCTGTAGACCTGTAGACATTCTACTATATCTACCCCACAGTATGCATGGGGAAAGGTTTGGGTAACCTTAGTTAACATTTAGTAATCCTAAATACTTAGGCTGTACATCCACAAAAGCCATTTATCAACAGAGACTTTCAGAGACTTTTATATGCAACACAATGATGAATATATTGAATTAAACCATCCAGAAGATTTTAGGACAAAGTCAAATTAGCTCCATTAGTCCTAAGGTGATTGAATAGGAATAATTTTCTTTTAGACCTGGAGTAATATGAGCTTTTTAAAAAGTCCAGCAGCTATTATCTCTTAGATACGTACAACTTGAATGTTTTGTAATGAATTTGTGAAATATGTGCATTAAATTCACAGGAGAATCTCATTTTTATTTTTGCACTGTCTTCTTCTACTGCATTTTCTCTTTTGATAACACATAGATTTATATAACTTTTAAATTCAGGCCTTTGTTTCTTAATGTGATGTCACCCTTTGCCTTTCCCAGTAAAATGCCTGGTACTCATGAAGGGCACGCTTTTGTGTCGTGTCTGATCTTACCACCAAATGAGATGGCTCCACTGCAGCTCTGGCATGAGGTAATGTGGTTTGGATATGCCTTCAGTGTATTATGGGGGTTTTTCATCAGAAAGGCTTGTGAACTCCCAAATGATTCATCATCATCTAGCCTCACACGCCTCTACGCCAGGGATGTCCCCTCTGCTCCCTGCTACGTGCATCTCTCCCAGACTGCTGAGATGTTTAAAAGGCAAAGGAAGTCTGCAGCCATGCAGTTCCTGCTAGTCATTGAGCTCAACTGCCAGCAGAGAACTTCCTAACAAGTGCAGGGAGATCAGTTCAGCTTTGGTGACAGAGACTCTTATTTATTTGCCAACAATTCAGCATGCAAAAGTGTGTCAAGGACATAACGTACTCTGAAGTTTCCCAGACTCCTAGTGGCCCTTAGAATATATTTTAAACTTGATTAGAAATGATGAAGGCATTTTGTCCCACGACATTATATTGTTATTGCCATTATTAACCTTTTTATGGCTGTTACTATTTAGAGAATCTCGAGATCAGTGTTTGATCCCTTCTGTGCTTAATCAGTTGTAGCCCAACGATGATAATTAACAAATATGGAGAGAAGACAGTGACATGAGTTAACAGAACAGGGAGGGGAGCAGGCAGCAGCTTGTGCATGTATCTGAATGTAAGTACCAAATCTGATTGGAAGGAGACTTGTAACAAGCAGGTAAGCTAACACTGGGAATCCTAAGTCATGAAAGCAGGTCTGGAAGTGGGTCAGCAGGGAGATGTGATTGAAACATCATCTGATGAATGTCAGGGTGGATTAGGTTTGGGGGCTGTTTGTATTTTGGTATGGAGCCTGCTGAGTTTTACTTGATTGAGGGGCAAGCTGCGTTGGGACACTTTGTCGGTATACTGACCAGTGATCTTATCTAGCAGCTTGCAAGCCCCATTTACATCTGCCAGTAATATACAATGTTCTCCATACCAAGGACTTTACTATCGAGATAAATGAAATGTTACTGGTATACGTACAGGCAAGTAATTTCCTGTCTAACCAGGAGATCTTTTTTTTTTTTTTTTTCTCTTCTGTGGCTGGAAATACATTTCATAACAAAAAGCTGTCACACTAAAGTCCTCTAAAATTTTAACATTAATTCATACAGATTAATTTTTAGCCTAAGATCAAACTTTGCTTTCTGATGTTTTCAGTATGTGAAGCAGGTCTTAATATTCACATTACATTGTCTGAGTCCCTTGTATGATATGAGGAGCTGTAGTTTACATTCTGTTAGCCATCTTTGACTGCTTTGTCTTCATCTTGGCACAGTCTCAGAACTTTCTGCACCAGAGGTGCCTCCGAGGGAGGGTCTGGGATCTGCTTGATATAAATTATTATTCTTCACTGATTTCTAAATGCGAACTTGGTGAGAGAGGCAGGGAAGAGGAGACAGAATGAAAAATACAGAGAAGAAGGCTGGTCTTCTGGGCAAAGCTGAGAGGTCTGAGGCTTGGGCTCAAGTCTCACATACAAAATTACTTCATGATGTCTTGTAAGCACCTTTAACTGCTAGAGATCTCACAATGTTTTGGAAATGATCCCAAGCAGGTTAGGTATCAAGAACAGGGTTGCTGTATACCTGGAACTCTGGGCTACTTAACCCCTAACTGAGAAGCACGTTATCTTTCAAGCAGGACTATCTGCGCTCAGTGTTGTAGTGTATTTGTAAACATCTCTTCATGTTCTCCATGCTTCAGTCTTTCTCTATGAAATCTCATTCCTCAATCACACATTTTTTTCTGAACTGTAGGGAGGTGTTCTTTCTCACACTACATCTGGATGACACCTAACAGTGGATGTCATAATCTCTTGCCAACGCTGCAATACAAACAAATGGAAGCAATTCACTAATATTTGCTTGTACTGCTCTATCAGACAGAGATGGAAAGTCAATTTTACACCCTTCAGAGTGAAAACAAAGGTAAGCGTGTGGGTAGGATGATATGTTTGTAGATTGGATTAATCCTTCAAGAGTAAGAGCAAGATCTGTTTCACCTATCAGACATTTGAAGTGTCTGAATGAACTGCCTTGTTAAGTAGCAGGCTGGATTAAACTCAAAAACACAAAGAGGAAAGACAGTCAGAGTATTACTCAAACAGCACCACAGTAACCAGCTACAAGTTAAACCCCACTGCCTATAGTTCTCCTTCCTCAGTGAACCCAGTGGCCTGCAATTCTTCTCGTTAGCTGTCACAGGAGAGGAGCAGGAGCCAGCAGCCCTGCCAGGCCTGTGCCTGAGGAACCTCTGCAGCCTGGCATTTGTTAGCAAGGAAGAATGAAGCAGACTGTGCTGCCTTTTCCATGAATCTGACTCCATCTTGTTGACTGAGTGTTTTATCCACTCTGAAAACCATCCGGTTCCCTTTGCTCCTCCTTTCTCTCTCTCTCCCTACCTCTCTCTCTCAGTGGACTGCAGTTATTCCCAGTTTTTCTGAAGAAAGCACTTTAGGTGAGACCATCTGATGCTGCTTCAGAAACTTGCATGACATCCCACCCTGGCTGTGCTGCCACTTGTCTCCCGTCTGCTTTGCAGCACTGTCAACAAAGTGTTTAGGTGATACTGAATCAGAAACACAACAATGAAGCAGAAGAGGAAGATGTACGTCACTTGCCTTCTCAGCATTGTGTCATATAGCCTAACAGACGGTAGAGCATATTCCTAAAACCAACCACCCTTCAAGAGATTAATTGTATGGCACTCTACCCCTAGTATTCTCTGCGGCATGCTGGGGTTTTATATACAGGATTCTGATCTTATTTTAGGCTCTTCTGAATTATAACCCCGATAGCAGCCTTCCAGTACCTGAAGGGGGCCTACAGGAAAGCTGGGGAGGGGCTTTTTACAAGGATAGATAATGACAGAACAAGGGGTAATGGTTATAAACTGGAAGAGGGTAGATTTAGACTAGATATAAGGAAGAAATTCTTCCCTGTGAGGGTGGTGAGACACTGGAACAGGTTGCCCAGAGAAGTCGTTGATGCCCCCTCCCTGGAAGTATTCAAAGCCAGGCTGGATGAGGCTTTGAGCAACCTGGTCTAGTGGGAGGTGTCCTTGCCCATGGCAGGGGGGTTGGAACAAGATGATCTCTAAGGTCCCTTCCAACCTGAACCATTCTATGATTCTATGATTCTATGATTCTGTCATTGTATTATGGAACCAAAGGTCACAAGGGCATCCTACAATTATGAAATATTAATGAGATGCTTCATTAACCTTTACACTTCTGACTGTTTGGAAATAGCTCATCTGTGTTATTTTCAAGGGGGAAAAAAAGCATTAGTAAAAGGAAGCAATATGCTTCAGTGCTATTAAACAGTTGTGCCAGAAGTTAGCATGGTTCTTGCTTTGACTTCTCAGTCTGTTCACACTTTCCACAATGTTCTCCATTTCCTGCTTTGTCCTTTCTCTCCATCCCTGCTCCCACATATGAGAAAAAAAGGGTTCTTCATGGTGGTGGAGGGGCACCCTACCAACAAACACCCCTAAATCCAGATTTTATTCAGAGAAGTTTGTACTCTTGTAACTGTGTTCTCAGTTACAAGAAACTGACTTCTTTTCTTTACTTCATCAATTCTCCAATGCCTTCTATGATCTAATGGTCATTTTAGAAGCAAGTTTATCAAAGATAAAAGGGGAAAGGTAATGTCTTATTCATGTTGCTTTTTTATGACCACCCCAAAGGAGCATGAAAACTCTAAAATATCTATATGTAAGAAAATAAGAGTTTACTTTCTGAGACTAAGTATTCTGTATGGCAGGACAGTTTTAGTCTATGTTAGAGATTTGTTTCTGTGCTGGACTAAGGAAAATGAATAAATGAGAAAAAATACAGTAATTGCAGATTTAAATGATTGCCTTTTTTAAATGTATTCAGATTTTGCTTTAGACAACTCATTAGTTACATAGTTCTTGATGTACTATTTTTTGTAATACTGTACTTTGATTTTTTTATAAGAATGAGAATTCAATGGATCAAACATTGTACACAAAAATTTTCCAACATTAACTTATTTTTTCAAATCTCTTAAATCTCACTGAATCCCAGTTAGCTTCAGATTCCTGAATCATTTAGGTGTCTCCAAAAACTCTCCTCTCTCCTCTGGTTTATTATCTTTAGTAGGGGTTACAGTCCTTACTCCAGAAGCCAATAATTTAAAATTAGACAAGAGAGCAAAATAATTGATGTCAGCCTCATATAATGGAAGGGAACAGTCAAAAACATATCAAAGGAGAATTTTTCATTCATGTCTTAGTCCATCACTAAAAACCAAACTCTAGGTTTTAAAAACCTGCCCTCACTGAAATTATTGCATAAAGCTCCCATGAGGAGGATGCAGTCAGGCTGAGGTCTCCTCCCATGAGAACAGAAAGAGGCCAAGAGCCCTTGGCAGCCTTTTCATTTCCCAGACAATGTCCTAAATCTGTAATTTCATTCAAAATCTACATCTATGCATAGATTCGTAATTTATTAAGTATGTGACACATGCAGTATACATTTGCTATCAGACTATGGGATCATAGAGAAAGGCTAGTGAAGTGAAATGTTAGCAAATTACTCAGAAATGAGCACCATCCCCTGTGTTGCCTTGCCAAGGTCTGCATGGAAATGCCCATCAATCGCCTTTAATAGGCGTGCCTAATCCCCCACTTCAATTCTAGGGCCTTTTGTCATTTTTTTTCCTCTTCTTTCTTCTTTCCTTTTTTTAATTTTTTTTTTCTGTAAATATATCTATTTTCTCCCTCACACAAGAACTGGTGAAGGTCAAACATCACTCCTTCTTTTTATACCAGACAATTTAAAGCCTATAACGATGAACTCTATATTGAACGCTTGTCTTAGTTTAAGATTTTTCTAACTTGGGCTTTTCACAGACTGCTATTGATCTCCACCTCCAAAGCAATAAATCCTTTGGTGTAGTAATTCCATAAACACAATGGAGTTGGGTGAGCCTTTGAATCTTCATTTGATCAAAAAGTTCCAAATATCTCCAATAAATCATTCCTATAGCTCTCAGTGCCAGCTTTGTAGGCATTCAGTCATCTTTCCTTGAACGCTAAAGCAAACACCATAAGTTTATCTAAATTTTGTTGGCATGTTTCCATGACACCTGTCATATGTATATTGTCCTCAGGTGACTGCCAATTAAATAATGATTTGCATTGGTACAAAATGCCTGACTCTAGACCTGGTAGATCAATGGTAACACTGTTGTTCACTTCTCTGCAGCATGTGCTTTCTTTGCCTCTGAATGGTCTTACCTGAAAACAATATTACAGAGTGGAAGACAATTATTTCTTTTTCTGGAGGAATTAACCTCTCTTTAGATTCAAAATGTATTCCTTTTACTGCACATCTTTTTATTATTCACTACAATAAATGTTCAAAAACATGTCATGCAGAACACCTTCTAAAGTTAAGCACAAATCAAAGTCTGGATTCTATTAGGCATTAAAAACAAGAATTCACTAGTGATACTGGTTTTATGGCAGTTGTTGGTTTTCCCTACTTTTGAGGCCTCACCTGTATTCCACAAAGACCACCTTTCTGCCTCTGTCCCACAGAGACAAACTTGTCTTTACTTCTCTGCTCTATAGGCACTGTCCTAATATGAAAGATATAGCCTAGTTAAACTCAGAGGAGCTATTTTCAGTTGGAATTTAACTTTGAAGTTTGGTACTTCTACTTCAGACCTGGAGAAAGTGATTTTGTGCCTACAGTTTTGTCTCTGTCTTCCAGTTATTTATTTATCTAAATCTCTGCCTTCTTCCTTCAATTCCTTACTTCATTTTATCCTTGGAATATCACAGCTATTGCCAATACTTCTACTGACAAAAGAAGAGAGTAACTTATGACTGACTTGAAAAAATACTGTTGCCTTCACAAGGATCCGGATTTTGATTGTTTACCATTCTCTTGGATAAAGCCATTACATTTTTTAGGTGCATCTAACCCACTATTGGCCATTTCTTTTATCCTCTGGTATTCCTGCAGTCTTCAAAGGCTTTCCGTGAATTTAGGAAAATGGCTCATTGGCCAGATACAACAGGAAGACTGTGATTAAATTTAGCTAAATCAGGAACTTTTTGTGGTCATGCAATTCTTTTCCCAGAAGCTTTCAATTAAAAAAAAAAAAAATCTTCTTAGGTTATTTAACAATCTTATGTTTACTGCTCTGTATATTTTGCATTCAAACAAACATGTTTCATTGATTATTTATTTTAGCTATGAAGCTTTCTGCTTCTTTTGCCATGCCTCCTGATTCCCAAATGGTAGGTAAATATACTCAAGTAAAATTGCTTTAACACAAGTAGTAAAGCCAGTGGTTATTAAACAGTGGTCTATCTTTTGTGTTGGTTTGTTTGCATCTCTAATGAAAAGCTTAATAAGAAAAGTGCATAGTAGCCCAGATGAAATTCTGTGGGATAATAGTTCTCCCTTGCAAAGATTTATAAATCCCTGCACTGGACCACAGAGAAACTACTCGATAGCATCTCTGCTATAATGCTGCGTTGGGTCTGGCAAACACTCACAGTGTTATCATTAACTTTGTTGAAAACGGTGGTCAGTTACTAAGCATTCTTTCAGACTGTGTTTGTTTTTATCAAAACAAAATCCATTCTCCGTGAGTTAACTACCCTTCATACCAGCATAAGTGTTGCTTTTTATAAAATAATCTTTGAAAAAATTTTCCTTCTCTACAGTAGTTCCTGAAGTTGCTTGGGTACCAACAGAGTAATGTGTGTGCTGGAGCAAGCCACGATCATGTCTGCAAGGAGGACAAAAAACCATCCTAGTGGCTGAGAAAACAGTGTTCACTTATTTGCAGTTCACCTTTGTGTCTTAGGGTCTGGACCACTGAATTATGCATCAATGCACATGCATATTCATTCATATGAATGTATTAATATGCATGAATATACATATATACATTAATATATGTGTACATATCTATATATACACACACACAATTGATATGTATAATGGAAATCAGATTAAAATCCTTTGAGCCTGCCCAATCTAATCAGGAAAGGAGCCAGATTGGGCTTTTAAGCATTATAAATATCTCATGTTTGTGGAGTATTGGTCTTGTACCAGGGAGACTAACAGCAGAATTTAAAATACTCAATACTCAATCCAAGGAACACAATAAAGGCTGTTTTGAAGGGCTGCATTTATAATAAGTGCATTGCTGTTAAAGCAGTAAGTGCTAGTGAGCAACATATATGACTACCGGCTCCCTAACACTTGCCTTAGCGCACACAGCCCCCCAGGTCCATCTGATAGAATTTGCGCTCCTAAAACCAGGACACTTGATTCAGATCTCCATGTGCTGCACTGGTAAAGAGCATCAGTCAGGAAAATAAGATGAAGTGGGTCAAATTCTATATTCCATTGGTGAATAATAGCACCTGCTGTTCATCTGTCTGCTTTTAAAGAGCTGCCCAGCTTGCAGTCCATCAGTGTTGTCTTGCTCAACCTTGTGAACAAACGTCTGTAATGTTCCAGGTGAGTGCGTTCTTCCATCTCATTCCTGTATGAGGCAAAGAAGGAGCTCAAAATAAAAATAATGATGAAAAATAATTAGGCAATAACACTCCTTACGAACCCCCCTCTTAAAGCTTCTTTACCAAAGCACACATTCGCATGACGTTTTGCACTGCAGAGCCATGGGAAACAGGAGTCAGGGGAATCTTGTCAGAAACTGAATGTAAAGTCAAGCAGCAATTGTGCAGATACCAAGAGAAACCTACTGTGGTTTCGTTTACAACTGAGGTTTCCCTTTACAGGGAAATTGGTGTGCATTTCAGTTTGGCTGTAAAGAAACTGTGTCAAAGTGTCGCCAGAGCTAAGGCGTACCTTTCCTGTGGTTTCAATACTGAAGTTGAAAACATCAATTTATTACAATTTCCAATGGAAAATGTCAATGACAGTTGATGAACTCCCTCAACATACTTCAACAAAGCTTGCTGGTGCTAGAAAACTACTTTGTCAATGAGAAAAAAATTGCTGGTGTGCTTTGACTCTCTGAAGTGTTGATTCATGGCTTGTGATGCATGATCACATAAACGCCCTGTGTTTTAAGCCACCAATATCTTTTACAAAATTCAGGTAGTATGCTGTTATCTTTTGGACTTCCCTCTCAGATGCAGTGAACAGTTTGGGTCTTGCAACTTTGGGCTGGCAGCCCTTAAATTTTGCCCTCCTCAGTAATTGTCTTGTCTAGAGTGAAAGAGATCTAGAGGTAGAAGCAAAGAGAGCTGACAGGACCATTTAACTTTTTTCCATAGGTGATCCTCCTGTAATAATACAAGGATGACATAAGGAGAGGCCAGAATCTGTTATACATTTCTTATCCTGACATATTTTAGGTAGATAACGCAGGAGTGTTTTGCTTCTGAAAAATGCTTTGTGGTATTTAGTCAAACACTTCTATTGCTAAACTTGTGTTCAGTAGGCTGGTTTTCTGTTGTCTTTCACTTCTCCCCTAACATTTTTGATACTATTTGCTGATCTCATTCCTTTTTTTTTTTTCTTTTTTTTTTTCCTTTTTTCTTCTAGATGTATAGACCCTTAGAAATATCAAGTCCCTGTAAATTTTGTTTTGAGAAGAGACTAGGGAGGAAAATTGTGGTAATTTTGGTTTTTGTACAGACAGAGAATACACATAGGAGCTTTTCCATAGAAAACAGGCTTTACTGTTTCCAGTGTTCAGGACCTAGCTGGGATTTCTCTTTTCTTGCATTCACGTTCAAGGCTGAGAATAAAATGCTGCCACAGTTAATCCTGGCTGGGCATACACCATGCTATCAGATTGGCCTGTTGCACACTCAGTTCTCCAAACAGTCTGCATTAAGCATATTTCCTCAACCTTTCATCACTTTAGTTGCCCCCATTGGAGTCTTTCTGATTTATTTATATTTTGGGTCAAAGCCAGTGCTTTTCTACCAGCAGCAACGTGACGTACAGAATAAATCTCGGCCTAAGAGAAGTGAGGCAACAGCAGCACCAGAGCAGTGCACACAGCTGCAGATCTGGCCTTGCAGAGCTGATGTAGAACAGCACCCTTATTGCTCCCTCGATTCCTTCCTTGTTACTGCTACTGTTTAGGTATTTCCAAACAGCAATCAGCTCTGTTTGCATCAGTGGCTTCATACTTCGTGCTGGTCTGGAGATGACAGGCTCAAGTCCCTCGATTAAGCCATAGTAGTAAAGCATTTCGGGTGTGCTTCATTGGATGTAGCTCCAGCCTGCACTCCTACAGCAGCCTCTCTTTCCCCAGTGAAGTACCTTGAACACATTTGGTTTGTTCCAGCACTCGCTGCAGTCATCATAGAATCATAGAATCATAGAACGGTTCAGGTTGGAAGGCACCTTAGAGGTCATCTTGTTCCAACCCCCCTGCCATGGGCAAGGACACCTCCCACTAGACCAGGTTGCCCAAAGCCCCATCCAGCCTGGCTTTGAATACTTCCAGGGAGGGAGCATCAACGACTTCCCTGGGCAACCTGTTCCAGTGTCTCACCACCCTCACAGGGAAGAATTTTTTCCTTATATCCAGTCTAAATCTACCCTCTTCCAGTTTATAACCATTACCCCTTGTTCTGTCATGATCTATCCTTGTAAAAAGCCCCTCCCCAGCTTTCATGTAGGCCCCCTTCAGGTACTGGAAGGCTGCTATCAGGTCCCCCCGCAGCCTTCTCTTCTCCAGGCTGAAGAGTCCCAACTCTCTCAGCCTGTCCTCGTAGGGGAGGTGCTCCAGCTCTCTGATCATCCTCGTGGCCCTCCTCTGGACCCGCTCCAACAGCTCCACATCCTTCTTGTGTTGGGGGCCCCAGAACTGGACACAATACTCCAGGTGAGGTCTCACGAGAGCAGAGTAGAGGGGCAGAATCACCTCCCTCGACCTGCTGGCCACACTTCTCTTGATGCAGCACACTTCTCTTGATGCAGTCCCATTCCCCTTCTGCTGTTTTAACTGCTCTTCTTAGCTTGCCTGAGGCTGTTTAGGTGAAATGGCCTGATCTAGTTCTCCAGTGTTGGACATTTAAACCACTCTTTAAGAGCTAACCAAATAGACTGACTTTTACTTGAATTTGTTTTGCCTCAGTGTGTTTAAAATTCGTAGGATTCCTGAGCACTTGAACATTACATCACTCTTTTGGCATACAAAGATTAACACTTAAGCATTGTTTTTTGTCAGCAAGTGGAATTTAGGGAAAAGCAAACTCCTTAGGTGCATTTCCCATCTGGGGCATTCAGAAAGGAGAATCTCAATAAAGCTAAGGACATGACAAATCCATTCCAGTGCATTTACTGTTCTTACACTGCCCTGCTGTAAAATCTGGTTTCAGAGACGTAAATCGACTGCTTTATATCAGGCCAAGGAAGCTGTGGCCTGACAGCCTGATGGCCATCAGCTGAGGTAAGTCCATGGGCAAGCATTTAGCTCATCCCACCCATTGAAATCACACCCCTTGGACTGTTTCATTGTCTCAGTAAAGGGACACTGAGAAACTGCTGCAAGCAGTTACACAGCTCAGCTACCACGAGGCAATCTGTACTGAATCCTGAGTAGAACTTGGCTTTAGCACAATTTCAAATTATGTTGTGTTCCTGGAGTATCAGAGAAGGGAAAAGGCCTTAATGGATTCCCCAGTTGGACTGATGAGACTTTTTCTACATAACTCATAAATGACCTCTACTTTTCTCCATAGGAACAGTTCCTATGCATGTTTAGAGGGAGCTGATGAAGAGGAGCCAGTCCAAGCTCTAGGATGCAAGTCTGCCAGATGAGTTCAGCAGCAGAATCTGCCATCTGACATTGTTACTTCTTATGAGAGGCATTGCTCATTGCCATGTCTAATGTAATGATAACGACTGTCTTAACTGCTTTCTTGGTCAAAACTGTCCACATTTATATGTGTGTACATACATACGCATATATATGTAAAAAATGCAGCATGCACACACAAAAGCATATTTGTTTTATAGTATAGGTGTGGTCTAGGTGAGAATTTTTTTTTTTTTCCTTGAAGGAACAGATACAACCTTCGCCAACTCTAAATCTGGAAGTGTAAATGGATGTTTCCTGAGGTCTGCTCTCTCTTTGAAACAGGCTCCCTTTCCAAACTGAATCTCCTGCCAACAGCCATCGTGTCACCTCTTCATGACTCCCCAGGGTGCATCCTGGATGAAATAGCCCAAGTAGAAGATCTAGCCTGCAGCTGAAAGGGGAGGCTACAGCTACAGATCCCATATGCTTTCCCATATGTTTTCCATCTTCCAGGTATTGGTCATAACAATACAGCTTTTTGTAGAAGTGCAAGGCATGGATAGAACCAAGCTCAGGAGAGCCATAGGCTAAATTTTCAGTTATAGGATGCGCCTTTCTAGGACAATGTACCTTACAGTCTGCAGTCACTATTTAAGCAAGCAATTAAGTCACAAAACATTAGTATGTAAGAATAATTATATCCATTTAACAGATGTCTGAATGGAAACAAAGCAAAGCAGTAGCCATTAGTCCCCTGGAGAGCCAGAAGACTGAGTTTATTTCTGATTCCACTATATGTTAGTCTCTTTCATAACATAGCATATTCTCTTCCAACTGCATTGCTTATAATTATTCCTCATTTGACAAACTTTTTTTAATCTACATAATTTGTGTTTTAATTCATCCTCATCATCTAACAAGTGAGTGGTAGATTTTACCTCTTTATCCTTGCAGATTTTCTCTTCTGAGATTGCTGTTTTTTCCCTTGGACAACAACCTCAGGAACATCCTATTGACAACACATTGCAGAATGCCTTACTCCAAAAGAGAGGTGGTTATTTAGCATCACTGTTCTGATAAAACAATTTGTCTGCTCTGGACTGGTGAGGAGGAAGCCTTTGAAAAATACTATTCATGGTGGCAAGTAACTGGTCTATTACCTCAAGTGCCTTGTTGCTAGGCATTTGTTGTGTCTTATTTTGACCATGGCTCAGATATTTTATAATGCAGTATGCTGCCTTTCAAGAAGAACTAACATTTTTTCCTTTCTTACATCTACTCTCAATTTTACAATCCAGTTCCACTTCACACATCTGATAAATCATTTCCTTCATCTGATAAAATTATTTTTCTGTAATTTTGCAGTACAGATATTTTAACGTCACACCCATTGTCAGAGGTTTATTTGCCCTGAAAAGGAATTGTTCTTAGCGGCTGAAACCACTAACTGTTCTTATCTGCATTACTGTAACAGCCTCAGGTCTCTAAAGGGATCTCGTACTGGCCTTCACATTACAAACAGATATTATAGGCAAACAGTAAGATGCCATTTACCATTTCTATCCCTGAAGAGTCTTCAACCTTCTTGTTAGTTGCCTGACTCCAGGCTCCTTACTTTTTCTTTTTTTTCTCCTCTCATCCATATGCAGTTGATTCTTCTTTCTATTTACTTATTTTTCCTCGTAGGATTCATCCCTGCTGTGGTCGTGTGTGAAAGCAGCAGTTATGTTATTCTGGAACTGTACAAATATCACAGTCTCAACTTGAAGTACTTACAGCTTACGATACGGGCTTACTTCTCTGGTGATTTTATTTAAAGAGAGAATTGTGCCTGAATATGAAGTCAGTAGAGCTAGGCCAGTTTTATATTAGTTTGACTGCAAAAACAAACTTTCAGACTCATTCTTACATCTCTTTTTATTTACTTTCTCTTTATAGCCATGTAGTTCCATATACTTTGAGAAAATGAATTATGTCTTATGCTAGCATTAATGATAAGAGAAATAAATGCAAACTACACATTATTCAGGTAAACACTACAAGATATCGCCATTGGAGGACACACTGCAATGCAAGTTTTATAGTTCAGATATTGAAAAAAACTGTAATGTGTTTGGGTTTTTAGTTTGGCTGGGTTTTTTGGTTGTTCTTGTTTGTTTGTTTGTTTTGTTGTGTTAGTGCATTTATGTTTTTTTTGATTTTTTTTGATTTCTCAATTAACTCCAAAGAACCCAAGGTGCTTGGAGGGCCTGTTGCTTTAGGATAGATTATGTGACACAATTACTTTAGTTGAGGCAAGCACTTGCCTGAAACCATAAGGAAGCCAATTTCATGCAGTTGAATTTGGATTTCAAAGCCAAACTCCTACACAGATGACATAAACATCCTGCCTCTCGTACGGGTGGAGGCAGCAAGTGAAGCTCCTAATTCACATGGGGTGGTATGATGCAAGCTGTAACAGGGACCCACCGCTGCAGCCTGTGCCGCAGTACTGAGAAAGGGATGAGGTCCCCATGAACCTAACAAAACAGTGCAAAGCTGTTATGGTTAGTGCTGTGGGTTTTGTTAATGGTTCCACTGGTAACCATAACATCAGCCAATAAAAGCTGATTTGGGCTTTGCTTCCTAATTTCCAGATTTTGACTTTATCTTCCTCTTGTTCTTTTGTTATTCCTTCCTCTACTCTAGGGTTGGTTGTTTCTGTTTTGTTGAGGGTGTTGTGTTTTGTTTTCTTTTCTTTCTTTCTCTTTGTTTATGGGCCTCATCAAGCAGCTGTTCCTAGTGTTGGTGCCTGATCACTGCTGTTTCTCATTTGCCACAGTCCCTCCAGGAAGATCATGTCATCAACACCTGTTTCTTATTCTTTCAAGTGGTGACTAAAAGGCACATTAACCAGATCTTTTGATGTCATTCACAAGCAAAATTGCCTCTTGCAAAGACAATCAAAAAAGATCAAGGCTCTAACTCTGATATCTTCCTTTTTTCCATTTCTCTTTTTTTCATTTTTGTCTTTTTTCAGTCTCTTCCCCAGTAGGATGGCAGTACTCCTGGCCCTGTTTTGGACCACCCACCAGCTGCTGCTAACAGCACCCTCTCCTGCCAACCTGTTGGCCGTGCACCTATTAGCTAGTTAACAGCATGCTTAGTGCCTGCTTCTTTATTGAATACACGTGAAAGGTTTGTACTCTGAAACTGATGTGAGAGCAACATTTTGGCCCTTCTAGTGTCTTTTTCCTTTCCTTCCTAAAATGAAGAGAAACTGATTTTGCCCATAACTACAGCCCGTGGTTTTCTCTGTAAGACTGCATTCTAATTTGTCAACTAGATTTAAGCCTTACTGGTCACACTGTGTTTGTCCTCCTCCAAAGTGTCATTTTCGTACATGAAAGTACGTCTTTATTAATGCTATTGTTATTACTGTAGTTGCAGGAGTGTTTGTTATTCTGCATATAAAGTATCTTATTGAGACTGAATTCACTCCCCAAGAAGTTTATTTTGGCAGAGCTTTTTTGGTGGGCAGTAAGGAGGACTGAGTTTTTAACAGTAGTGGAAAGCATTGATAAGATGTTTAAAGAACCTCATGGAAGATGATACTAAATCTAAAAACCTCTATGTTTAATAGGCAGAAAATGCAGTCAACTGTCTTTCCCTGGAGTAGTAATATACCAGGCTCCAGCAGGTGTGTTACCACTGCAATATCAAAATACAAAGTCAAATCAGCTTTTCACTATAAGTGAAATGCAGAGCAGATGCTGTAATAATCATTAATTTATATTCACCAACTATATTTGTTGTGGAAGAAGATGAGGACACTGGAAAAACAAGTTATTTTTGGCTCTTCTATGCAATATCACAGGAAAGCTACTGCAATGTGTTTAAGAGAGCTATGAATGCATATTGGCCAAATTTATCTCTGCTATAACCCTGCAGAAATGTAGAATGAATTCAGTCCTAAATTCCACTTTGTGAAAAAGGAAGGATAAAATTAAAGGAGTTTATTGAACGTCACCTGAAGTTTTAACAAATCTGGCACTGAGCTAACTTTAAAAAACTTCACAAGGAGAATAGAACAATACACAGACATCACTATATCACTATTTTACTATAAAAAATTTTCAGAATCTACAGTTATAAATTCCTATTCAAAGCAGATTTTAATGACTTGTAATTAAATATCTCTATGCAAGCTTAACAGAGAAGTATCATTTCTTGGGCACTGATTTCTGTAAGACTTCTGTGCTTAGTGCTACTATTTTCATACTGATTTAACAATATAAGCATGTTCCTGTAGATTCAAAAATAGCCATAGGCACATGTGGCTACTGGGTGAAAAGGTCACCAATATCTCAGGTTGTACTTTACCTTTCATCTGGGGATGTTAAAGTGCTGCATATACAATTAAATAAACTTTGCCATAGGTCGTCTTGAGTATGATATTTATTTTTACAGGTGAAGGCAAGCTGCTCAACCAGCCTTGCTGGTTTACTACTGGTTCAAAGTCCTCACTCTAAAGAGTAGTGTTCAACTCATAACATTACTTGTCATTAAACTCACAGTGCTTGCGTCGTCTGTGTCTTCATGGTAACATTAGGGAACCCTTTCTACTAATGGCAAAGTGAAATCATTTCAGAATGATTCCTGGTTTCATTTTTCATGAAATACTGATATTAAACCAGACCCTTGACTCCTCCACAGCTGTCTTTTCTATTGAGACAACGATCTAACAGATCTCAGGTTTAACAAAATCAAGACATTTTTTTTCCTCATCCTCATACTGGCCTGTATTATAAATCAGATTTTTTTGAAAGTCCTGTTATGGAACCTTGATTAATGTCTTGTGCTACTGGCTTGCTAGAAAGGTAAAAGACATCAGTGAGGATTATTTTGGGCTTGGTCCAAAGTCAAGCTCTGATGGGTTTCCAGCTAAAGGGAAAAAAGCTACACAAAAATTGCCAGAGGTTCACTTCAGTAGAAAAAGTTGCAGAGAGCTTTTATGTTATTGTCGAAAAGTTGAGACTCTTTCAGATTTTTCAGTGAAAGCAATTGGGCAAATTCAATACTGATTTGCTGGTAGATTCAATTCAATATATGCAGAGAAGAAAATGTTAATGCTTTAAATCTCGTTTCCAACTGGAAGTGTTACCATTGTGCTGTGTTGCATCCTTATGCTTAGTAAGAAAGCCAGTGCTTCGGAGTTTCAGGTTGAACAATTTGGGGCAGGTCAAGATGAGATTTCTTTCCAGCAATTAATTACACAAAGGATGAAAAAAAGCAGAGGGGATTCTAAAATGAAATGAGGGGAGCGCAGGAGGAGAGTACTTGGGGCTGCTTTGGGAAAGAGGTGCACCCTGTAACAGAGGCAGGGCAATAAAGGGAGAGGATGGTATTCATCTGCGTGTTACTTTTCAGAGGCTGTGTGATGTTAGCATGGTCCTGGCTTTAACCCTGACATGGAGAATATTCTCACAACCTGGCTGTGGTGATCGAACCTGCCAGCTGCTTTCCCTGGACTCTCTCTGTAGTCAGTGGAAAGAAAATACTTCTCTGGAGAGCAATTTGGAAAAGAAGCCCAATTTAGTTCTCTGGAATTGGTCTCTGGAGAAGTCCTACTTCTCTCCATTGACTAGAGAGGACGTCTAAATTTGGTCTTAAGACAGATAGTGTGAATACTTCTTTCTCTTCCTCAGCTTCCTGCTCTGATTTTAAAGGCCTACAGTAACGGATCATGTGTTGTTTCCTCTCAGAATGAACAAAAGGGAATGTGTTTTAGAAGCCAGACTTGAAGTGCTTGTATGCCTCAACCTGAACAGTTTAAAAGACGTGGGATCCAAAATCCAAATTTGTATTAGCCAACAGGCAATGGACTACAAAAAGAGTATTTTAACGGGGCTATAAAGAGGAGTACAGGATTGCTCTTGAGGATTGCTCTTCTACATGGGGTAGAAAGTGGGAAAAATGGCATGTGCCACATTGTAGACAAGTATTCAATATCTGACCTGATTTCTGGAAATAAAAACCCAACTTTATTTGCACAAAACGGTGTTACCAAGGAAATAATGCTTCAACAACAGTGATGCACCCATTAAACAGTATTTAGCCTCACATTCACCGTGCTCAGCCCAGGGTGTGCAGCTGCGTGGGGTGATGAGGGCTGTTCCCTGGGCTGGTGTCAGCCTGGCCCTGGGGATTGGAGCACTGGAGGGGCTGGGTGCATTTGGTGTTCTGCTGCAGTGCATCTTCTGATTCACATGATGCATGCTGGGACAGCTGCACAAGGTGAATTGTAGGACAGTAAGTGGTGGAGATTGGGAGATGCATCACAAAAGTGCTTTCATGATCCAAATCAAAATGCTAATCCACCTACCCAAAGACAGCTTAAAGGGACAGACATTTCTTGTAAGCTCCCTGGATGCTTTTCATGCTGCTGAGTAGAGTTACCTGAATTTTGTTTATCTACTTTGTTAAACAGAAAGCAGTTATTTCCTTCAGAACTCTTCTTTCCATTTTCCTTAGAAAAAACCTGTGTCTGCAGACTCTCGTAGGAGCTCACCTTTGCCTGTTCTTAAGAACATCAGAGCCCAACACTCCACTGCCTTACATCCCAATGGCTGGTCACTGCAGCTCACGAGAGCTGAGAGATGTTACCCCTTTGATTTAGCAGTACTTTGTATTTCCAGTGGGCAGGAATAAGAAGGTATCCAGAGCCATAAGATAAGCATGTATCTTTTACAGAGCAAGGAAAGGAAGAAAGGTGACAACTATTTTAGTGAAGGATCAAGCTTTCTGTACTGCAACTCTTACCACTGGCACGCAAAGGAGAGTTACTGTTCTGATAATGGCTGCAAAGCTTCAGCGAGTGCTGAGGTGTTTTGTGAACTCTGAACTAAAACCCTAATTCATGCATGCGTTAGTTACCTTGAAGGGATGCCAACAGGCAGTCTCCACCTCTTCCTTTCCACAGAATCAATTTTCTATTTTTGTTACTATTTATATTTTCAATATACATTTTTGTCCTTTTGCCCTTTATTTTTTCTTTTTTAAATATTTTTTCTTACTTTATTTATTTTTTTTTTTATGAGCACAACGGAGCCTACAGGACTTCAGAGAAAACTAACATAGCCATGCTCAACTAGCAGCTGAACGATTGTCCCTTGAAGTGTCCATGTCCCCAGCTAGTATGAATTGTGAAAACCAATACTACTATGTATGCACTCCCTGTTATCACATGGGTAGAGAGCCTAATGACTCAGATAGGCCATAAACTTCCCTTTAGCTTTGTGCATAGCACAAAACAAACATTACGCTACACTCCAGACAGTATGCTGCACCAAGGCACTGGCCTTGTATGCATAAATTCGTGAAGAACTTGGCCAGATCTTCAGATGTGGTGTCTTAGTTTCTAACTGAAACTTTCTCTCAGTGTCTGCTACAAAGCTGTGTTTTGGTTCTAGAAAGAAAACATGGCTGATNGGGTAATGAAAGACCTGCCAGCCTTGCCTGTGACACAACTACAACAGCTTTCTCCTGGTGTCCCCCGGAGAAGTAGCCCCTCCACCAGGTCTGGGGGAATAATCATCAGCAAATTCTGATCCAGCATTCGCCCTTCTCCTGAGGTTCAAAGGAGGTGGTGAAGTGCAGGTGTTTGTATCCCTTCAATGCAAACAGCAGGAACCAAGTGGTGACCCTGAGCGGATCTGAAAGACAATGAAATACAGCTTGGTAGCAACTGGGGCAGGAGTGACCTTGAGGTGGGTGTATTCAAACAGGGAATTTGCTTTAGAGGGGCTCTGCTCAAGTTTGAGGCACTTGTATCAGAATTTGTAAAGAGTACAAATGAAAACCTGGATGAGAAAGGAAATAAGAGCTTATTGGCCTTTCCTAAAATCCAGAGGTAGCAAAGAACTTCCAAGAGAAACACACACTCCTGTTACACTTGCTTTAGCACACAAATCTCAGTTCATTAATATTGCAGCAGAGGAAGGTACAACTGTAATCATGTGAGATTTCAGTAACTGATATCAATACTCAATTAATGAATCCTGTGTTTGCACATCTGGAGAATGCTACAGCTGAAAAGGATGTACCGAAAATGTAAGTACTTCTAATCACTTACATGTTCTCCTCATTTCCCTGGAAGAACAAGGAAGCTACAGAATTCAAAGATCCAGGTAACCTTTGACATTAAAACTGCTGCAAAACACATGAAGAAATGCAGTTCACACAACAAAAAAAATTATGCATGAACCTGAGTTTTGAAAACAGTGTGTAAACACTGAACTTTTAGCTCTTGAGTCTGCAGATTTATATTCTTGTACCACAAAAACAGTTCAATTAAAATGAACTTTCCTTTGTCTTCTGCACTGCCTAAAATACTCAACTATTTTTTTCTACTATGGATTCAGTTTCTGTAGCATTCTGTATCAAAACACCACATGACGTGTAGTCCACCACAAAACCTTCTGCAGCAGTTTTTGCATAATAAGACTTCACAAATGGATGTGAAGTGAGGCATTCAGATGGGGGAAGTGGAACATTAACATTTAAAAATCTGAGTCTGATGTATGCAGTGGTTCTTGATGTATTTTTGGGAAAGTAATGTTGGTGAACAGAGGTGTTTTTTCTGGTTTTTGATTTCCATGTTTCAAAATTTGGGACACTGTGATGTGTTCTGATGAAAGCAGACCATCACTGAATTTCAGTGACAAGAATGACAAGAGTGAGAGAGACTCAGAACTGTACTTCTGAAGGCATTTACTTTGGGCTGAAAGGTTACAACACTTTTACTCACATATAACTTCAAATAAATAACATTTTAAAATATAATAGCAATAAATGCAGCAATTTATATTTAGCAGTAGCAACCTGTGAGGTGAGGGGAGCCTCCATGAAGAAATCTACCCCAAAACTTCCTTCAAGCTCTGTGCTATTTCCTGTCATGTCACAATACCAGACCAAGCCAACAGCAGATCCAGGCACCAGATGCTTGCTAGGCATGCCACATGTACTCCTTCCTAACACGGGTTCCTCTTCCTTAGCAGTACAGAGGGAATATTTCTACCTTAAGAACGGCCCACACGTGAAACTTAATAAGCAAATGCCTTGCAAGTGTGTACAACAATCTCATATGGGTTATGTGACCCAATAGTAAGCTTCACATTTTACCTGTAGGTGCTCTTTTATTAGATGGAACTTTGAAAAAGCTATGTTTACAAGCAAAACTTGAAAAATTCTGGCAGATACATGTAATTTGAATCTGGAGCCAGTGGAAGTCTAATATTGTCTAAGCAGAAGCAGTTCTCGCCCTGTATCTGAAGTTTAGCCATGTTCTGTAAGAGTAGTGACTGCTCGCCAGAGTGCACTAACACAATAGATCATGAATGTGGGTAGAATGCCAAGCTGCAGGACCCACAAAAGCACAATTCACAAAGAGCATTTTCACTCTGATTTTTTACTTTGAATACGTGCAACAGCTTACACAGCTACGAGCACCTCTTGGAACTATGGCAGCTTCCTTGGCTTTGGGGACAGCTGCTTCCACCCTCAGTGCTGGAGCACTTGCCTCAGCTTCTGCCCAGTGCTGGCTGCTGGCAAGGCTGCCGAGAAGACAGCTTAGTGCTGTCCAAAGCTTTTGTGGTGCCCTGTCATTGCTGTGGGCATATTGAGGTGGAATACAGTTGCTGTAACCAACAACATATTGTGGTTTAAGCAGACAGGCCTGGAAACCCCA
>WBMW01005031.1:0-18394 GCA_013396635.1 Penelope pileata
CAGGCCATTCTATGATTCCATGGGAAGACCACTTTCGGAGACCTTGTGTACTCCACCACTCCTTGCTGTGGACCTGCCAGCCACTGTGTTTTTCTCCCTGCTCTGCAATAGACCTTGTGCACAAACCAAAGAAGGAAGATTGTCCAGTGACAGTGTTAGTCCTCTTGGCCTTCCACCAGTCTCCAGCGCCTGAGTTTGCTGCTGGCTGTACTGGTGAGCTAGGATACAGGCAGCAGCTCTACAAGGCCTGTCCTCCTCAATGGCTGTATGGAGGATGTCCATCACCCGCCCTGCACAGCATTTTGTGGCCCAGGCTCTCCCTAGAGGAACAGCCAGGCCAGGAAGGACAATCAGCAAGCCTGATCATCAGCCCTAACTGAGATGAAATAGACTGGCATTCTTGAAAATCAACCTGGTTTTACATGAGTAGAAAATAACTGGGAGCCAGGGACCTACCATAAGCAAGGGGAGACAGAATCCTTCCTGGGAAATGAACTTGGCATTGATAAAAACTTGTGGGAAAAGCAAGAGCTAAGCATAGGACATCCAGCAGTCCCCTATTGGAGATGGCAAGGCGGACAAGAAGGGCAGAGATAAGCAGCAGTTTGGGCATCTGTCCAGTTATAACTGGAAGTGAAGCAGGCTTGAGCCAAGGTTGTGGGAAGCTGAGTAGCCCCATCTTAAGGGTGGTACTTAGTGAGCTCCCTTTGAGTTACAGGTAACATTCCTCTGGTGGAAGAACAGAAAGCTAGAAGGCAGTGCAACCCTTCATCTATGGGTTCAGCTGTTTCGCATGCAAGGCCAACCTTGATACAGCATAGCTGAGTGATTTTCAATCACTTTTATTGAGAACATCGTTAAGATTTGAAAGGATGCATGAACTAAAGCTTTACTATGTAAGAAAAATAAAAAATAGATGTGAAGCTGTTGAGATCCTAACAGCAGCATAAGGATTGGAGGAGAATTCTGATATGAAAGGTATAAAATCCTAAAAAAAAAAACAAATCAGGAGATGAGAAGAGAGCAACTCAGCAATGCAGGATATCTGTTCCACTGAGTGTGCAAGTCAGCCTCTCCCCATGTGACTGATGCTTTCCCAAAAAGCGGAGTCATCTAGGGCAGTGAGTACTGTGCTTAGCCCAATACCTCATTAATTCTAGCTGTGTATTTGTCACACGTTGGTCAACACATAATTGGGTTTTGCCCTTGCATTGTGTTTATCCTGTCTGAAGAGCTTCTACTTCGATAGTAAAACCACCTGAACAACATTGCCTCTGATACTCGGATCTGGGCACTCTGAAACTCACTGTCTTCAATGGGGGGAAATAAGAGATAATGAGCGGCAGTAAATTAAGCTTGGAACTTCTGAGGAAAATATTCAGTTCTCAGCTGCAAAAGAGTATTTTGCTTAGGAGTACTTTTTTTCCATTGTTTTAAAGATTAAGAATTAACTGCAGCTTCTAATGAAAAAAAAAGTGAGTAGATTCAGAAAAGATTGAAAAGAAACAGTGAAGATGGATAGTAGTAGTTGACACACAGGGTGGAAGTTATCTGCCAATGAGATTATGAATTTTCAGAAATTTTTATCACATGCACCTGAAGTCTAAAGACACTCTTTAGTTCATTAAAAAATAAAAATTAAAAATCTGCTAAATGGAACTTGCCAGCTGTGCAGATTCTCTCCACCTAGTTTTGTGGGTCAGGCATCTTGCTGTAATGTGTCCCTCCAGACACTGTAATTGGAGGCTATCCCCATTTTATTGACATTTCCAACCCATGATTTTCAGTCGTAAACTTTACCTGTAATTGACATTTATGTTAAATGAAGTATATTTAAAACAGGCTTACTGGCAAGCAATTTAGTATGTGGCAATTAACCCTCTTGGGAAGTAAGTTTGCTCAGCTGCAGGAAAAGTCCAATCACAGCAAAGTCAGTGGGGATAAGTTCCTGCCCCTGAAGAATTTTTTCCTATTTTCTAAGCTCTCTCTACTGCTCCCTTCTGCTTATTTCACTTTTCCTTCCTATCTGCCCTCTAGAGCTCACCTGCTCTGAAATTATAATGAATGGTTGGATTACTGTTGATGTGTGATTTGCAATTCCAACTCATGGGAATTCACAAATATGAGATGCTTTCCTGTTCATGTATCTAGTGCACTGCTTCAGCACTGTTCCTTCCTTGAGAACTTAATTGTCTTCTGGGTGAATCTGATCTCCAGCTATGCAGAAGGAAACTGCTGTCTGAGCAAATAAGGGAATGAAATGGCCTCTGGGATCCAAGCTTGCTCTGCTGCATAGAGAAAGAACCATTTTGATTGCATGTAGAGGCAGACACTGTGGAGGCTGCATTTCTGCTAAATGCTGTGTAACTGCTCAAAAGGAAAGACTTCTTTTTTCTTTATTTATTTTTTAAATAACATTTTGACATTAATATGCTGCTCTACCCTGTCTGCTCTCTGCTTCTTTGGCCTCTTTTTCTGTTTGCAGTATCTGTAGTTTGTCTGCTGTTAACCCTATTCCTACATTATCACCTTCACACAGCAGGCATGAGGGCTGTACATGCCTGTATTGACTTGTGATAACATTTTGCTGTCTTCAGCAAGGCGACACCAGGAAATGTCAATGGAACAGAACATCAAAATCAAGAGAAAACATAAAACTTTGTCACTGCTGGTGCAAGGACTGTAATGTCGAAAACAAGGAGTTTGCCCTTTCTCTTCCTTCTGGCCCAGACAGCTGACTTTCGATTACGGGTATACTTGACTGAACTTGCCCACTCTGTATCATAAGAAAGAGTTAAACACATTGATAATATCTTAAAAAATCACG
The DNA here is from genome assembly GCA_013396635.1 of Penelope pileata. Lineage (NCBI taxonomy): Eukaryota > Metazoa > Chordata > Aves > Galliformes > Cracidae > Penelope > Penelope pileata. Next base: position 2,828 of record WBMW01005031.1, read on the forward strand.
CTGGGCAATCTAATAAAGTGATGGGCAGCATCATTTCAGCTTGTCATGGAAAGCAGAACAGAGAAGGGGACGTGCATGTAGATGTGGTTGTTGGGCAGACACGGGGTTGTGTGGTCCCTCCGGTACCACAACCTGGATGCTGCCTGTATTCCTCAAGCCCTGATAACTTTGGATTATAACCTGAACTCCCCAGACATTAGTTTTTTCCCCAAAGAGGTGTGCTCTTAAATGCTGTGCGAAGAACACAACAGCTACTGAATTTAATTCCCTATGTATGAATGAATAAGAGACAAAATATTTTACAATCTTCCTGGTGGGAGTGAGAGAAAATATTGCTGACCATCTGCCTGGCCATTTTAAAAATAAAACATGTAATGAAGATGCAATTTCATGATGTGCTTCATAATATTTTTAACTTCTTAGTGGTTGTCCAATATGTTACATTTACATTTGACAATGTTTTTGCTGTATCTCATTATTTTTTGATAGCTATCAAAAAATTACTGAAAACATCTGCAGAATTCTTGTGGTCAGTTCCAGAAAACATCCAACTGTCCTGTATTAGTCTGATTAAAAAAATAAATCACCTAACTTCTCGATTAATGAAATCCTGACAGGAAACATAACAGTTTTATATCCCTTCACACACCCACTGACAAACATGCAACAATGATTATGGGTTTTTATGCAAGTGGCCTCTTGCTTCAAACTCGTATCATCTCTAAGTTTGAATAACTGCAGTTTCATATAATCACCCTTCCAATTATTCAGGAACTCTCCCACCTTCCTCATCCAAATATTTACAAGGCTCTGCTTGTTCTTATGATGATTAGATGTTTTTCTTTTGTTAACGTACACACCAGGCTTCCCCCAGCGATCTCCCAGTACAGGTAGATGATCGTCATTTGGAGACGTTCAAGGTCAGGCTGGACCAAGCTCTGAGCAACCTGACCTAGCTGTAGATGTCCCTGTACGTTGCAGGGGAGTTGGACTAGATGTTCTTTGAAGGTCCCTTCCAACTCTAAGGATTCTATGGTTCTGTGATTTGTGTGTGCAGTGAGACCAGCCTGTCCCTCACACCGTGCCCATACAGCACGTCTCATACATGTCGTGTGTCTCATACAGCACGTGCTGGTCACTTGTGCAGGCTACAAACAGTAGGTCTGACACCTTAGATATTGGTCACAGAATCACAGAATTGTAGGGGCTGGAAGGGACCTCTAGAGATCATTGAGTCCAACCCCCGTGTTGTGATCGCATACTTGAGGTCTGTCTTGTGTTTTATGGGTCGGCACCTTAAGATGACATTCTTATGAAGCCTATGCTTCTGCAAAACTGGCAAAGTCTACCTTAATTGAATTGGTTTTTTTTATACTCTAGAGTTCAGCCCATCATTTCTGGTTGTTAGAATTTCACGTTGCTGCCAACTGCTGTTCGTCTGCGTTTAAAAACTGCATTTCACTCAGCAAAATGCAATGCTTCTGGGAAGGAGTGAAAAGTCAGCTCCAGTCTCTTCTCAGGTGCTCTTATTTCCTGGCTGTGAAGTCGTTTTGTAATTTTAGAAATTCTTGTTTCAGCCTGTTCATATTTGCCACGGTGAGCTTTGAGTCATTAAATGATATTTCACAGGAGAGTTCAGGAACAAACATAAATACAAACCAACAAAAATAAAAGTTGTTTGTTAAAGTTGGAAAGTAATTCTACAGAAATACCTTCTTATTTACAATACTGTAAACAACAAAAGGCAGTTTTTACAGTAAACAGAGAAATCTAATTATGTCAAGCTCTTCACCATAGCCAGGACAATAAGAATAAATGAACAGACAGGGGAGATGTCTTTTGATGTCTTGGCTGGAAATATTTAGCACACCTGAGCCTCTAACAGATGCTACAGGGTCACGCTCAAAACCAGAATCCTATAATTGCTTCAGTCCACTCTGAACAGAAGCATAAAAAAAATTATTCAGGAATTACATAATCTTGACAGAGGTTTTGCACACGCATCTCATCAACAGAGGGTGATATATTGGGGTGGAAGGAGGACAAGTGTTTAGTCCTGTTCTCTAATGAGATCTAATTGCAACCTGCAGCAGAAGAGACACCCACACGCCCTGTTTGCTACCAGCCATGCGTTACCGTCCTCTCCTCTGACCCTTACTATGCATTTGCATTACTCTGCTTTTATTTTCAGTAGTTTTTGGTTCGTGTTTGCAAATTGATTTATCTATCATAGTATTCAGAACGTTTTTGTTGGTTCCAGTAATGTTCCAACTTAAAGACCGTGCTTCTGCTCATGCTTGGTCCTCACCATGAAATACCCAGAAGGCTTACACATTGCTGGATTGAACATAAGAAATCAAGTGCATATGTTTTTAAAAGGTTCAGTCTCAAGTGGTTTAAATATAAAACTTGCTGGCAGCTATAACTCTAGTTCAAACTCGGGAAAAGCAGCTTCTACTGCTTTTTCTACCTGTTTTTACAGGTAGATAGATACCTCTGATTACAGATGCCTCTGCTGCACTGAAGTTCATGTTATTGAGGAAACAAGCATCAACACCAGATGAGACCAGTGACTTTACTATATGGAAAAACCTATGCTTGATCTCATTAGGTTGCACATTTTTACCCTAAACTGACTGATCTGATGAATGAACCAAACTCCATTCTTTTATTGGCTCCCACTCCCTTTATTCTTACAAGTCACAGAATTATAGAATCATTAAGGTCGGAAAAGACCTCTAAGATCATCAAGTCCAACCATCAAACCATCGCCACCATGCCCACTAAACCATGTCCCTCAGTGCCACATTTCCATGTTTCTTGAACACCTCCGGGGACGGTGACTCCACCACCTCCCTGGGCAGCTTGTTCCAGTACCTGACCACTCTTTCTGAGAAGAAATTTTTCCTAATATCCAACCTGAACCTCCCTTGGAGCAACTTGAATCCATAACTTTCCATCCTATTGCTGTTACCTGGTAGAAGAGACCGACCCCCACCTTGACACAACCTCCTTTCCCCTGAGCCTCCTCTTCTCCAGGCTCAACAATCCCAGTTCCCTCAGCCACTCCTCATAAGACTTGTGCTCCAGATCCTTTGCCAGCTTCATTGCTCTTCCCTGGACACATTCTAGTACCTCAATGTCTTTCTTGTAGTGAGGGGCCCAAAACTGAACACAGTACTCGAAGTGCGGCCTCACCAGTGTTGAGTACCATCGCCTCCCTGGTCCTGCTGACTATTTCTGATACAAACCAGGGTGCCATTGGCCTTCTTGGTCACCTGGGCACATTGCTGGCTCCTGTTTAGCTGGCTGTTGACACGCATCCCCAGAACATTTTCTGCCTCGCAGCTTTCCAGCCACTCTGCCCCAGGCCTGTAGTAATGCACGGGGTTGTTGTGACCGAAGTGCAAACCTGGCACCTGATCTTGATGAACCTCATCCCGTTGGCCTCAGTCCCATCAAGCCCATTGATCCAGCCTGTCTAGATCTCTCTGTAGAGCCTTCCTACCCTCATGCAGATCGACACATCCTCCTAACTTGGTGTCATCTGCAAACTTATTGAGGTTGCACTCAATCTCCTTATCCAGGTCGTCAGTAAAAATTTTAAACAAGTCTGGTCCCTATTTGTTTTCAGTCTTTTTTTACTGCACAAGACATCACTAAATGTCATCCTCCTCTTCAACACCCGGCCCTGTGGCACCATTTTGCCCCTGCACGGGGCTCATCCCCTGCCCTGAGCCCAAACACACTGCTCTGTCGGGTGCCATTGGTTCTGCTCATCCTTCCACCAGCTCTGCCTGACACGGGCCCCAACACATTTTATAACTTCACTACTTCTAAGCATCACTAGACATTATCTTTAGATACTATCATTATTAGTGTCATAGATCACTATCAGATACTGTTCTCAGGACCAGATCACTATCAGACACTATTTATTCACTGGAGGCTGTCATTATGCTGAGACTGAGGGACACAGTCAGCACTGCTCGCTGCCAGGTGCCCACAGGCTGGAGGTTACAGAGAACAGGAGGAGCTCCTCAGGAGCTCAGTGCTAAAAATTGGATTGTTTTGTTGTATCGGTTTCACCCAGCCACAGAAATAATTCGGGAAGCAAAACTCCAGATTCCCCTTCCCATCTGTGAGGCTGAGACGTGTTATCTTTTTCCCCTCGTGCCCTTTGTTGTTGCATTCTTGGGCCCACCAGCCGGCCCCTGCCGCGCTCACAGCCCCGCAGCCGCACCGTCAGGCTCCTGGAAAACATTTTAAAATCTCCCCCCGCTGCCCTCAGCCCCGCCGCCCCCCTCAGCGTCCCGCGAGGCGGCAGCGAGGGAAGCGGCATTCGGGACGGCCCCGCTCATCCCGTCACCATAGCAACCGCGGGTGCTCCCGCCCCGTCTGTCGGCGTCACATCGCCCTAGGAGCGCGGCCAGCGCAAGCCCCGCCTCCCCCCGTCTCGGATTGGGCGCCCGGCCATAGCGCCATCTCAGCATAGCACCGCCGATTGGTCGGATGCGGCTGAGGCACCGGGCGCGCGGTACCTACAAGGAGGCGGGTGCAGGTGTCATTAGCATAGCCCCTCCCCGTGGTCACCGCCCCCCCACCTTGCGCCCCCGCGAGGAGGGCACCGACAGTGCCGGTCGGGTGGGGCTTGCCCCTCGCGGTTCCCTCACGGCGCCGTCGCCTCAGCGGCACTGCCCAGAGCGCGGCCGCCCCCGGAGCTGCGGAGGGCCGGGCTCGGTGGAGGAGCGGCCCCGGGAGGCGGAGGGCGGGGGATCCCTCGGGCTGCGTGAGCATCGCGTGTGGGCTGAGGGCCGCGGAGGCGCCGCGCGGGTCTCTGCGGGTTGATGGGGGCACCCGGCAGCGATTTCTGCCCCTGTGCCTTTGGAGCGTAGCGAGGCTGCATCGCTGCTGCGCGGGGCTCTGTGCGTGGAGCTCTCCCCCTTCCATCGCGAAGGAGGCCCTTGTGCTGCTCTGTGTATATCGCTAACCTGACGTGCAGACCTGCTGCTGGAGCCCCCGCCGAGTCACAGCCCGGCGCGAGCAGCGGGGGAGCGGCCCCTCACCATGTGGACTTTCCTGGGCATCGCCTCCTTCATCTACGTGTACAAGAAGTGCGGGGACCTGCTGAGCTACGCCAACAAGGAGGTGCTGCTGCCCGCCCTGCTCTGCTGCTCGCTGGGGCTGCTGCTGTCCTACCGGTACCGCGTCGGGGCCCCCCGGCAGCCGGCCCACCTGGGGCTGCTCTCCCACGCGCTCTCGGCTCTGCCGCTCGTGGGTTTCCTCTGGGCCAAACCCGCCGCGGGGCCCCAGCGCCTCGAGCAGCCCAAGTCCAGAAGGGTGAGTTGGGGTCAGACGTGGCACACGCGGGGTGGAAGTGTGCTCCCGTGGTCACCTCTGAGCCGGCCCCGCTGAGGGCAAACTGGGAGGGTTCGTCCTGCTCGACTGTGTGTCGTGTTTTGCATTGGTTTCCGATGACAGAAGAAAGGGTGATGCTATTTTACGGAAAAGAAAAAGTTGTAGTGAAGGATCATTGTACTAGCAGAAGGGTGTCTTCAGTTGCCATTCTGTTGTAGAAGCTAGAGAGAGGAGCCCTGCTCGCGTGAGGAGCGAGAGCTGGGAACATTGAGCCAAGATAAGAAGGTGGCTCAGCAGGAGGGGGCTCTCATCCGTGTGCACAGAGTTCTGAAGGTGCATTGAGGATGGAGCCAGGCTCTTCTCAGCGGCAGCAAGTGCCAGGACAAGAGGCCGTGGGCACAGACTGGAGTGCCAGAGGCTCCCCTTGGACACCAGGAAGCACTGCTGTGCCGTGCAGGTGGCTGAGCACTGGCACAGGTTGCTCAGAGGCTGTGGGGTCTCCTCCTTGAAGATCTCCAAAAGCTGCCTGGATGTGATGCTGGGCACTGCTCTGGATGTCCCTGCTGGAGCACGGGGTGGGCCAGGGGGATCCCAGAATGGCCAAGCTCAGCCATGCTGGGGTTCTGTGACCATCTTGCTAATATTTCTGGATAAAACAGTTACCAGTCTGGACAGCAGGAGGTGCAGTTATTTGGAAATTATTTATAAAATACTGCTTGTGCAGTAGCCACAGAACCTGAGCTCAGTTAGACAGCCTGTTCCACAGACAGTGGAGAGCAGTGGGGTTTGCAGCTGGACTTTGGCAGGAGCCCAGCAATCTAAGACCATGAAGTGGATATGCGTACTCAGTGCATCTCTGGGTCAGTGCTGTTTGGCCACTGGCCTGGGTACTTCTGGGCATTTTCAGCTGGGCACTGGCCTCTTGCACAAAAGAAGCTGTTTTTGGATGTGCACTCAGTGAATTTTTGGTAGGTTCTGGATTTTGTTTTCCTGGTCAAAGCCAGCCTTTACCCCAGTTTCTTGCATTAGTCAAGGTCATACAGTTATTTTTATGCTCCCTTGCTATATTGTAGTTAAAAACAGGACACTATGCTGCTAGAAATCCCGGTGACTGTGTTGTTCTGGGCATTCATTTCACTGATGCAATCGTATTTTTACTGCTGTCAGCACTGTAGTGCTGAGGCATTTGTGGAAGAGTGAATTGCACTCCAGTCTTTATTCAGTAGCTGGAGAAATGACTTGCAGGCTTGTGCTGGAGTTGCAGCTTTATTGCTCTTTGAAGTGTATGTGATGAGATGCTGCTGGGAAGGTGCTGTGACATAGCTGGTCTTCAGGTAGCAGATCCATGCTGCTGGGTAGGTAGGCTGAGGTATCACAGCTCTTGACCATCTGTCTGCATGAAGTGTAGGCATACGATTGTTTTGCACATATTTTTGACTGAGGTTTCATTTTAGGATGAGTTCTTTATAACACCTCCCAGGTAGCACTTTCTCGTGACATTTTTTCATGCTGATTATTACCATAAACTGATTTCTTTGATATGTAGATTCACATGGAGTAAAATTAAGGAAATACATTTTCCAGTGGGTATGATGGCTGCTTTGATTGCTAAGTTTACCATGTCGTAGGGACTCACTGATACGAAGGCACTGGTATGTTAATTTGTAGATCAAGAATATGGGAGCAGCTTTGGTTTGCTGCCTTTTGTAGGAATTCAACTTCCAGTGTATCTGAGGCGAAGGTTACGTTAATGGTTTCCCTGTGATCAGGAGGGCTGTTTTAAACAGGCATCTTTGTTTTGTTTTCCCTGCTTGATTTGTTTTTGTTACATTGTAGATTTCCTTTTAAACTAAGTGGAAAGATTCTGCCTACCCACCCGTGGGCTCTCAGTCTGGATGAAAGTGGAGCTAATCCAAAGTGAGCCCTCTGGAAAGGTTATCGTACAGCACATCTAACTTTGGCTTTCTTTTCTAAAGGGTAAAATAGAAGTAAACGTCTCAGACACACATCTGACAGAGACTGCTTCAACTGCAGTGTTATCACCCCAGTACGATCCGGAAGTTATCATTGTGGGTTCAGGTGTCCTTGGGTCTTCCTTGGCCACCGTGCTCTCCAGAGATGGAAGAAAAGTGACTGTAATAGAGAGGGATCTGAAAGAACCCGACAGGATAGTTGGAGAATTGTTGCAGCCTGGAGGTTTTAATGCACTCAGAGACTTGGGGCTTGAAGGTGAGTGCGTTTCAAACTGTGAATATATCTGTAACACAACAGATACTGCACCCAGTTATGTTTTTAGAAAAAACATGCCTGCAGGGAAGATGAAGAAATGCATTATCTACAGTGGATAAAATGAATTAAAATTGCTTGTTTCCAGTCTGCTATTTTGAAAATATTCTTTTCTCAACATGTTTTAAGTTTCACGTAAAGAAATACTTTTATTCAATAATTAGTCTTTTAAAATACTTTTATTTTAAAAGTCATCTATTGGCTTTTGTTTTACAGATACAGTAGAAGGTATCGATGCACAGCTAGTACATGGTTACATAATTCATGACCTAGAGAGCAAGTCGGAGGTTGAAATTCCTTTTCCGACCTCGGAAGATGGCCGTGTGGTGAGCGGAAGGTCCTTTCATCACGGCCAGTTCATCATGGGTCTCCGAAGGGCAGCTATGGCAGAGCCCAAGTGAGTTCTTTGTGACTGTGAATGTCACAGGTTGGGTCCCTGAGATGCTGTAGCACTGTTCCCAGCATCAGTGAAATTCCCCATCCATTTAGGTGGCCCCAGCATAGAGGGCTCCAACAGACAAGTCTGAAGGAACTAGGCAGCTGAAGATACTCTTTCTGTTCTCTGCAGACATACTTATGAATGCAGTATACTTCATGCATTAGTCTTTGGGACAAGTTAATCTTAAAACTTATGGGAATAAAGGCTTTAAGTACCGGACATGACACTGGCCTGTCCATGTGTGAGAGCAGTCTGGGGCTACAAGGCTGATTCTTCCACTGGTTCTTGGGCTTGATATTTTACCAGAAGAGCAACCTCCCTTCAGGGAGCAATGCATACAACTTCTTTGGTCAAGAAAAGTGTGATGTACCTGGTATTGTTCCTTCCAGAGATATTGTTCATGATGCCAGGAATCAGGCTTCTTTTATATCTACGTGTTCTGCTTTTTCTGCTAAGAAGACAAGCAGAATTGCTAGGAAGGAGCACTAAATAACTGGAAAGAGCTACTGCCAGTAACTTCTGTATTTTAGAATCCTGAAGACACATCCTTTTCCTAATGAAATAAAAAATAAGGTTTGATATTTCATCTGTAACTGCTCATTTCCTTGTGTAAAAGAGATAAGAAGGAAACTTTTCTTAAAAATAGATTCTAGATGCTGTTTCTGTGAGGTGGATTTTTTTTTTTTCCCATCAATAATACTTAGAAGGGCAACGTGAGGCATTGCCTTCTTTCTCCTTTACATGTCTTTATTTTGAACTGGAAAATTGCTTTCTCTTATCGTGTCTTTTATATCATGAATTATTAACACTAAAAGATAGCAACTCTACAATACAGTTAAAATTGATGACAATTTAATAGCTACAAAAACTAAAGCTTTCATGTTACGGCTTCAAGTTCCGTGAAATGTGGGCATCTAAATTTGTGGAAAACTCTGTACAAAGTCTTTTAAGCAGAAATTTACAAAAGCTGATGTTTGAGACTTGTATTCAATCCTTGCCCCTTCTTCCATACTTTTTAATGTTCATTTCACGTATGCTTGCTTTCCTTTTTAATTGCAGCCTAGAAAACTGCATGTTAAATCAAGGTTCAGGAAAGATGAAATGCTCTTAATAGTGCTGTGAATCTTTCTTTTTCATCTCACAGCTTGTGGAAATAGAGGGAATAACGACTACCCGTTAACGTATCACCTTTATCTGTATTAGACAACATGAATTTCTTTCAGATGAGTAAAATTCTGCACAGGAAGGAGGTAGTGTATCATTGACGAATTTTATAGTGGGTTGGAATCAGAAAAGGAAGTGCTTAGATAAATTAAATGACAGCTGTAAAAGAAATACAGAAGCTGGTAGGATCTGCAGAGCTCTGATTCACCTGCTGTTAACCTGGTAGGTTGCTGCATTCCCTTCCTGTTGAAGTTCCTGTTTGTGTGCTTATGCATAAGCATTTGTATCTTCATAAGGCAAGCCTAGAAGAATTAAGCCAGTCACTTCCATATCTGACTCGTGAGGTTTAACCTGACAGATGTGCTTCAGGAATGCTTGGGAACTCAAACTGCTTATGAAGGCCAAGTGTGGCAAAAAAAAAATTGTCATAGGTGTCCCATGTTACTCACTGGCATCTGGATGAGGACACTCAGCTAGGGTTGGCCAAGATGTAGCAATCACTCTTGTTACCTTTTGATATTTTAGGCTATTAGCTGTTATATTCTTACATGAATCTTTATTTCATTTCTCTAAGTTTTTGTATTCCATACGGATGTGAAAAAATTTGTGAAGTAGAGAAAGTGTTTCATTTTGAGCTGCAAAATCTGAGCTGCTGGGATCATGTTTAACAGCTCAGACCCAACATGGGCTTTAAGTGAACAGAGATCATTTGTGAAACCCAAATAGCCAAAGCTGGTGGTAGATGTAAGGGTTGCTCAGTTCAAAGTCTAATCATAAGCATCATCAGAACTTTCTCTGAAACAGGCTGGTTAGATCCTTTGGGACTGTTCCGTATGAGTTAGGAATCTCACTTTTACCTAGTTTACACATTAAATATTGAAGTGCTACTTCTGAACAAAATGTGATGGCAGAGACAAGATTAATGAAAATGAAGTTTTCCTTCTGTGCCTAGTGCCAGAAAATGATGGCATCCTTAATCCTCTTCCCTTCTGTTCTAAATCCTCTGTTTTATTTCAGTGCAAAATTCATTGAAGGGACTGTGGTACAACTGCTTGAAGAAGATGATTGTGTAGTGGGTGTTCAGTACAAGGACAAAGAAACTGGAGATACTAAGGTGAGACAGTTTTCTGTTTTGATCTTGTAACTACTCTCAAAATAGAGTTAAATGTGTATATAGCATTTAACAAACACATTTCAGAGCACTGGTGCAGAAATCTGCAACTACCAAGGAGGTAAAAGCTGCAGTGAAGGGAGATTGCTTTCTAGTAGATGCAGTCCTGGCATATGGGAATTCTTTTTAGAATTTCTAGCACAACTTTTGATCACGACGTCTCCAGATAATTCAGGGTTGACTTTTTTTTTTCCCCCCCCTCAATATTCATATGTCTGGAGCTTAAAATCTTTTGTAAGTTACTGATGGAAAAAACAGTATGTTTAGTGCACAGAGTTTTAAATTCCAACATATACTTCCACTGTTGGCTGAGGTGTCTGAAAGACAGAAGGTAGGTGCCTATTCATAGAGTAGCTCTGTCCCGTCTTCTCTTGGGTCACAGAAAAGTTTTGGCCAATTTTATTTGCAACACTGATTCGATTGTTTGTTGCCTCAAGTCAGGCTGAACTGCTGGCCAAATGCTATGAAACTGAGTGAACTTACAGTACGTTTGGGAGAGACTAGGTAGAACCTATGTACTAAAGTTCTGGATATGCTGCCTTTTTTCTAGAAAATTTGAAATCTCCCCCTTTGGCTTTAGAATTCCTTTTCTTCCTAAAGTTATCTAGTGTGTTCTGTGCCCTGATGGGACAGAAATCGGTCTATGCTCTGCTGTGCTCCTTCAGTACAAGACTGAGAAAACTTCTGAGTAGTTGGCAGATCCAGCAATAAGCATTACTAACAAAATCTTTCATATTTAAATAATTTAGACATGAAAATGGAAATGGTGGTATGAAACCATATGTAAAAAAAAAAAACACTTTAAAATTACTCCTCCAGGAGGTAGGAGAGCCAGTTGTAGAGCCTGCTCAGGCAACAGGCATTTCTGCCCACTGGATGTGCTGTAAGTGGGAAGCTGGAAGACAGCTAAGGAGGAACACCATCCTTGACCCCTTGTGTGGTAGCTGGAGGAAAGGGGAGTTCCAAGCCCTGTTTTGTCTGTCTTTAATGTTGTGTAAAATGAATAAAGCAACAGTAGCAAATCCACTGTGGTGGAATAAGCCACTGAGTCACACAAGAATTTGGAGGTGGAGAGGTTTTGTGGCTTTTGGTTTTGTTTGGCTTGGTGGTGTTTGTGGGTTTTTCTTGTTTGCTTTGTTTTGTTTTTTCCCCATACTCAGTGGGCTCAATCATCCAGAATTATAGAAGATTTTTTTTTTTGCTGGGGGTGCGTAATTTGCTTGGAGATTGATTTCTCAGCTTTATGCATTTATGGATTTCATTGCTGTAATTTTAAATACGACTTATTCAACCAGCAGTGGGGCGACCAGTGTTCTAGCCTACACCGTTCCTGAGAGCATGGATGTTCTTAAGGCCTTGAGTTTCCTGCTCATACAATGGGGATAAGCAAATTCACTGAATGTGGAGTTCCATGGCTGGAAAGAGTTGTATTACTTGCTGGCCTAGGTAGCCTTTGATTATAGAAATCTAGTGTAAGAAATTTCCAATAAAATTTTTTCTGTTTCCCATCCATATTCCCAGTCTTTACCACATTCCCTTTGAGATTTTTATTTTCTTTAATGAGGTTTAATTTAGCCAGCATGATAAAAGCCAAATTATAAAACTTATCAAAAAGAGGCAATTGAACAGAGGAAGGATCTTTGTATGTTGACTGTGGGGAGAAATTGTAGCGTGAGCGCTCAGATCACCAGGCAGCAGGGAATCCATCGGGCAGGAGGCATTGCTCTGAGTGCAGGAGTGATCAGAGCTTGCAGTCATCTGTAGGAAAAAGGCTGTGTTAGTTCTGTCTCTTGAACTTTCTGAACTCCCTCCCCTAAGCTGAAAGACCAGAAACTCAGCTCTGCTTCCATTCGATTTTGTCCAATTTCACACAGAAAAAGATGTGAGGATCATGTCGCGCAGTGGCTGAGTCCCATTGCTGTGCAGGAGAGAGCTGCTCTTAGAGGAGCTTGTTCTGTACAGGGATGTGGAATCATGTTGCTGGCTCACCAAATGCTTGTAGCCAATAGTAAAATATTTTCCAGAAGTGCTAATGAAACATGGCATGCTTTTTCCTGAAAGCTTAAAATTATTTTTTTCTGCTCATGCCAAGTGTATGAAGGCCAAGGACTAATGCTTGTTATAAATCTACGGTCATTATTTTCAGTGACTTCACTGCAAATGGCAATGAGAAAGCTGTACATAGAAGGAAACATCATCCTCTAAATGCTTTCTAGCTCTTGTGTTATAATGCTACCATAACAATCAAATGCTTAAGAATATATTTTAATAATCAGAACAGTTTGCTCATGTTTGAGAACAGTGTACGTATTAAACATTAGGAATTTGTCCATATGTTCAGGCTGAGCCCTAATCCATTTATTCACTTTTTAAATTTTGTCTGCACACATTATTGCTGTTTATAATGCCTAAGTATACTAGGAGCTGCTCAGAACTGACTGCTGCTTCTTTTAATAAAGATCTTCAGCCTGGAGAAGAGAAGGCTGCGGGGGGACCTGATAGCAGCCTTCCAGTACCTGAAGGGGCCTACAGGGAAAGCTGGGGAGGGGCTTTTTACAAGGACAGGTAGTGACAGGACAAGGGGTAATGGTTATAAACTGAAGGAGGGTAGGTTTAGACTAGATACAAGGAAGAAACTCTTCACTGTGAGGGTGGTGAGACACTGAACAGGTTGCCCAGAGAAGTCGTTGATGCCCCCTCCCTGGAAGTATTCAAAGCCAGGCTGGATGGGGCTTTGGGCAACCTGGTCTAGTGGGAGGTGTCCTTGCCCGTGGCAGGGGGGTTGGAACAAGATGATCTCTAAGGTCCCTTCCAACCTGAACCATTCTATGATTCTATGATCTGGGCATGTTAAACACATTTCAGTTTGTTACTCTTTTGATTTGTTTTGTTGCTTGTGTGTGATTCTTTCATTTATTGATTTGTCTTTTCCTGAAGAGCATTATAGGCTGAAGGGGGCAATTAATCTCTTGCCTGTTTTATCCAGCTCTGACACAGTCCCTATAACTGCATTACGTGTTTGTATGTCTAAAAAACAACTGAAGCATATTGTTGGGCTGAAGTGTAGAACAAATAGTTAAATATCAAGATGAGGAAGCCAGAAATACTTAATTGCATAATAGATACTTTATAAATGTGGTCTGAGGTCCTCTTACCTCCTTAGCCTTTTGAAGAACATCTGAAGTGCAATTGGAGAGGAGAGCTTGAGAGTTGTTTCTCACTCTTCTGGAACAAGGTTGAAAATGCCTTTTTCTTTCTCTTGTGCTACAGGAACTTCGTGCACCACTGACTGTTGTAGCTGATGGACTTTTCTCCAAATTTAGAAAAAACTTGGTCTCCCACAAAGTTACTGTTTCATCCCATTTTGTTGGTTGCATTTTGAAGGTAACTTTTGTCTATAACCTCAGGATATATATATTCCTGCATATATAATAATGTATTCTCTGCCTGCATGCAGCAGCCACCACCCTCTTGGTGCTGTCCCACAGCTGTTGTTGGTGCTGGTGTGAGCTGGTGGCCTTGTAATGACTCTGCAGACTGTTGGTGTCCTGAGTGTATTAGCTCAGCTGGATTCCACAGGATTGCTGTTCTCCACAGATTTTCAGTCCTTGGGAAACTTTCACACAATTTCTGAACAAAACCCACAGAACTTCCACCACGCTCAGAACTGAGTTGGAGGAGCTTCAGCACTTTTTGAGTCCTTAACCCTACAATGATCACTGCCCAAGTCCTTGCTCTTTCTCTGCTTTTGGAAACTTGTTGAAGCATAAGGAGCAGCTGTAGCCACAGACCTAGGCTGCTGGGAGCCTCTGACTTCCCATGGAGCTATCCACAGATTAGTGCATTCCTTTCCTTTCCATAATTTTATGGAAGTAAAAATGATCTTACAGAAAGCTTCTACGTTGATTACATCCCAGGTTTTCAATGGCACATCTTAAATACTAGTGAGATTTTCAAATGAAATGTGTAACAGTGTGTTTTAGTAGATACTGAAATGTGTTGCCAAAAGAATTGTAGCTACACTGAAGTTCAGAACTTACTTCTTGAAAACACTTACACTGTTCGTTGAAAGAAAAATATAATACAACCTTAGTATGATACAGGATTTTATTTTGAAGTGTGTCAGAAAATGATTTTGTGTATCTGAAGTTCAATATCCTTTCATTAATTGATTTCAATCCTTCTCCCACTTTTTTCTTTTCAAGGATGCACCACAGTTTAAAGCCAATTATGCGGAGCTTGTTTTAGCAAAAACGAGTCCAGTGCTGATCTATCAGATCTCTTCAAGTGAGACTCGGGTCCTTGTTGATATTCGAGGGGAAATGCCAAAAAACTTGAAAGAATATATGATTGAGTGCATTCATCCACAACTGCCTGGTAAGTCTAGAAAGATTTCAGTTCAGAATCCATTGAATTGTAGGGTTGTTGGTTGGTTGGTTTCTGTGTGTTTGCTTTTCCTTTCCATGTTCAGAGCTACTGTTTCAGAAACTGTTCACCCTTCTTAGATCTCACATCAGATAGCAGGTTGTTTGGTTGACATTATATGAGATTAGAAGTTGGGAAGGATTGTACCTCTGAGAAGACGTTAAAATGGGTTGTGTGCAAGTTCTTTAAGACTGTACCTCATTAGTGTAACTAAAAATGTGGTTCTTGCAGATCACCTGAAGGAACCATTTTTAATAGCAGTGCAGAATGATCGTTTAAGGACTATGCCAGCAAGCTTCTTGCCTCCTTCAGCTGTTAACAAAAAAGGTCTGTATTAAAAAGAGGGTGGGGGGAAGGCATTATAAACTTCTGGAATTTATGGCTGTGCTTTCACAGATGTCTGTTTGTTGCTCAGTACAACTATCTCATTCTTTTATTAAAAGGTACTTTGAAAATGCACGTTTGGCACAATTTAAGGAGAATGTTTATATTGACACAAGTCTTTAATTCACCGTCTGCTTCATTTTTAATTTTGAATAACTCAGTTGCTCATGCTTTTCTAAATTTGGTCTTTTTATGGAGGGGGGGAAAAAAGGTGAAAAAAGAAATGACCTTGAATTTTCTGTGTATTCTTTGACACACGTGAATAAATTCATATAAGGGAAAAATACTTTGAACTTGAGATCTTTAAATCTGTTAAAGACATCTTCCTTCCCCCCCCCCC
>WBMW01005031.1:18422-188546 GCA_013396635.1 Penelope pileata
CCCCTTTTTTTTTTTGTTTCTAGTTGTTTATCTTATTTTCTGGGGGGAATGAATTCTCAGTAAGCTTTATAACAAAGTACAGGATGGGTGTTCTAAGATGATGTAGTAGTTGT
Organism: Penelope pileata; assembly: GCA_013396635.1. Lineage (NCBI taxonomy): Eukaryota > Metazoa > Chordata > Aves > Galliformes > Cracidae > Penelope > Penelope pileata. The sequence continues at coordinate 18,536 of WBMW01005031.1, forward strand.
GCCCGTTAATCTTTTTTTTCTTCTATTTAGGAGTTCTTCTTCTAGGGGATGCATATAATATAAGACACCCTCTCACTGGTGGAGGAATGAGTGTTGTTTTAAACGATGTCAAAATATGGAGAAGTTTGCTTCAGGATATTCCAGACCTTTATGAAGATTCTGACGTTCTGCAGGTGAAGTTTTACATTGGACTTTATTTAGACAACTTTGGTTCCAGTTTGGATGACGTGCTTTAAGTTTCATGCACCCAGGGGACGTGTGAGTTATTAGTGAGGCACAGCTGTTTCCCAAACTTCAGATAAAGAAATCATACGTTAGGCACTTGTAACTCTGCTTGGTGACAAGTTGTGAGTGCTGTGGCTGTGAGACAGATTCAGGGCTGTATTTACTGATCTGCTGCCTCTTAAGGAGACCGGTGTGCTGTGTCTGGTCAGCATGCTTTGCTAAGATAGTATCTCATATATTCCCACATTGGTAGTGTGTGGTTTTTGACGTTGATTGAGCTCAAGCAGGATGGATTCAAATGGGTTTGAACCATTACCTTGTGCGAGTTGTACTTGGAGAGTAATGAGCATGTGTGCCTGGTTTATCAACGTGCATCTCGATGCCACAGCAGTGAGTTAAAGGCATCCTTCTTGCCTAGGAATCAGCACCATCGGTGGTGATGCTGGATTTATTCTTTCAGTGAAATGTAGACCCAACATTCTGATTGGTGGATCAGGATAGGCATGTTGACTTGGCTAAATGGCAACTAGCTGCTTGTTCTCATTCAAAGGGAGAACTAGGAGTGTTACCTTTCAAGTGCCTGACCTGCCCTGGCCACCTCCTAAAGGATGAGATGAAGCACACCCTGGAGCTACCAGTTTTTCTATATTTTATTTTAAGAGGAGCCTACTAACTGATTTGACAAGTTGTGAAAGTTCCTTTATGGCCTACCTTGGAAATTACCTTATCGATCATTAAATCCACTCCAAATTTTCATGAGTCTGACTCTAATAGAACCATAGAATCCTTAGAGTTGGAAGGGACCTTCAAAGGTCATCCAGTCCAACTGCCCTGCAACGTTCAGGGACATCTACAGCTAGATCAGCTTGCTCAGAGCTTGGTCCAGCCTGACCTTAAATGTCTCCAGGGTCAGGGCTTCTACCACCTCTCTGGGCAAAAGAGTGTCACCTACTTTGAAAAGATTTCCATGATGTTCTGTACTGCTTAATAGAAATTGTATTTTATTTTTTTTTCCTTTTGCAGGCAAAAAAAACGTTTTACTGGTCCAGAAAAAAGTCTCATTCCTTTGTAGTGAATATTCTTGCCCAGGCACTTTATGAACTTTTTGCTGCTACAGATGGTAAATATATATTAAAAATAACTTCTGATCAATTCAAATTTGATAAATTAATATTTCTGGAGAGCAGATGTATGTGCATACGAGCATATAAACTATAAGAGGGAAGATTTAGATCAGATGTCAGGGGAAGCCCTTCACTGAGAAGGTGGTGGGGTGCTGTCACAGGCTGCACAGAGAGGTTGGGAGTGTCCCCTCCCTGGAGATTTCAAGGCCAGGTTGGATGGGGCCCTGGGCAGCCTGATCCGTGGGTGGCAGCCCTGCCCATGGCAGGGGGTTGGGGCTGGATGATCTTTAAGGTCCCTGCCAACCCACACCACTCTGCGATACATCCATGTGTGTGTGCACACAGGTATATACACACACACATATAAACATATATCCAAAATACACCAAGCAAAGGATTTTGATGAGTCAGACTGTGTTCACTTCCTAGTTGCTTAGTTATAGAGTTGTGTAAACTAACTTATAGCAATCTAAAAGAAGTCTGGAGTTAATATTTAAAAACCAAAACACAAAATAACTGAAACCACTTGTTCCTGTGTCAATATTCAGAAATATGCAGATATTTCATAAGATTCTATAAAAACAGTTTGAAATCCAAGAGAATTTAACAGCAACAGCTACCAAAGTGCCAAAGTCCTGAATTTTGTATCACTGTTGTAGATGCTCAAAAAGCTTTCAGTATCTGTTGACTGTATTCATTGAGTCATTTCAATTCATTTTGTAGATTCCTTGCATCAGCTAAAGAAAGCCTGTTTCCATTACTTCAGACTTGGTGGGGAATGTGTCTCGGGCCCTGTTGGATTGCTGTCTGTGTAAGTTCAGTGTGCTGGTAATAGCTAACGTAAACCAGATCAAGCTTTGTGAGCCTCTGTTAACATCTGCTTTGCTCCCAGTCAGCCAGCTTTGCGTGGGGAGAGTCACTCATGAGCCAGTATTTTTTAGGATTATGCTACAGTTTGAAGCTTTATTAGAAGCTATGTCTTTGAATGCTGCCTTTCTTAGCTGTGTAAAAAATGCCTCTGAAAACTGGAGAGAACTTAGGTGGAACGGGAGTTAGTCTGGACCCTCTACCTCGTTCAGACTGAGGAGCAGGTGGAGATAGTTCTTGCTTGACAAGTTGAGAGTGGTGGTGGCTGAAGTCTCCTATAAATGAGCAAAAGGAACAGAGCAACAAGGAACTATCCAAGGTGTTTTGAATGATCCCCTCAGACTGGTGAATGCACAGTACCTCGTTCTCTGAGCATGTGGGAACGTGTCCATTTATTCCTTTTTGGAAAGAGAGCTAAAACTGATAGAGCCTGTACAGGCCAACCTCCTGGGAGCTGATAAAGACACATACAGACTGCTGGAAAGGAAGAGAAAGCAGAGGTGCCCCTTGGCTGTGCTGCAGAAGGGAGGACGGAGCAGGCAGCAGCTCCAGGACAATCAGAGTTTGCTCCTTTGTAGCTGAGACAGCAGGACCACAGCTGCCTAAATCAGAAGGGTGTCATCTTGAGTAAGGAGCTCAATTTGTAAATGGAGAATTTGTCAGTGCTTTTTTATCCTGTTTATTTATATTTCTTTATTTTTAATGCAGGTTATCTCCTAAACCAATGGTACTGATTGGCCACTTCTTTGCTGTGGCATTGTATGCTGTTTACTTCTGCTTTAAGTCCGAGTCCTGGATCACCATGCCACGAGCGGTTTTCAGTGGTGGGGCTATACTTTACAGGAGTTGCTCTATAATATTTCCACTTATTTACTCTGAAATGAAGTCCCTAGTCTATTAAAAATCCAAGGGGAATTGACTGGAGGAAGAAAACATGAAGATCACGATGCTTTTAAAATCTTTGGACACGTACTGCTTGATACTCTGTTACGTTTTCTTCTCTTCAAAACGCAATTTCCTTGACCAGGATTGACTTAGTTTTGGTTTTGTGGTTATATACATATATATTATATGTAAATATTTTCTTTGCAATTAAAGTTCAAAGAGGAATTAGTTGTTTATGAGGGCCGTAATTAAGCGTTGACACATTGACAGTTTTGTCAGAATCTCATTCCTCGCTTTATCCATTGCAGAGTGCACCATTAATATTAATAAACTGAAAAGTGAAAACTGTAAACCATATGCTGCTATTATCCTTCATGCTTTTTTCTGTTCAGTAGTTCCATAGACTCTTTATTTCTGTGAAGTACTGTAAGGAAATGCTTGATTTGGGTTATTTCATTAGGATCTGCCTGTGTTCTTTTTCAGTTACAGCTAAGGTGCTACTGACACTTTAAAGGACGCTGTGAGTGATTGCACGTTTTGAAATGTCACCATAGCTTAAGCATCTTTCCTTTCTGCAAATGTCACATTTATTGCTCTTCTGAATTCGTTCCTTACTCCAGAACTGTTTGAAACAAGTCATAATCAGACCGTGGTCGTGCTGGCTGCTGCACCCAGGTACTGAAAGCACGTGGGTTTTGAGACTTTCTTCCCATCTCACTTCCTTTTAAAAACTGAGCTGTTGTTTGGTGTGGTGCATTGAAGTTTCATGCTGCCACGAACGTAAGCACAGCAACAGACTGTGTCTGCTCAAACACCTTCAGTCCGGGCTGTTTCCCGTAGGTGGTAATCTTCAATATCACTTCTGAACATTTGTGAGAAGTACCATGAAAGCGTCCTTTTAATACTTTACAGGGGGAAAAATACATCTACTGCACATTACTTGAGAGTTCATGTACTTTACTGTTGGGTCAGTGTTCCTCCAATGTTGCCTTAACCACTCTGCTTTCCTCTGTTCGTGTGTTCTTCCCTTTCTCATTTCTCCTCGCCTCTTGTAGGGCTGTGTCACCACTGGCTGTCCTGTTCTGGCTTGCCTAAACAGTCATCAGTGCAGCCCAGGGTTTAGAGAGCAGTAGCAGATCTTGGGTTTTCTGTACCTAAACTTTGACTGTGTTCTGAAAATGACAGATTGCATAAGCTGTATATAAATACACATTTTATGGTGGATTATGGGGGAAAAAAAAATCTACGTAGAGGATTTTTTTTAGTATTTTATTTGACGCTTGTTTCAAATGACCAAACTTTTTCCAGAAGAGACAAAAATGTGTATATTTTTCTAACCATTATCACTTTTGATATCCTCCTGATAATAGAGATAAACATGCTCACGGCGCATGTAAACCTGAGGGCAGGCTATTTCATATCGTTCTTGGTGGTAGCTAAATGATGCCCCTTTAGAGGGTGAGCAACTTTCAGAATTTATACAAGTGTTTTCAAAACTTGGGACAATTTTGAAAAGACTGATTACTCTTACATTTGCTATTTTTAGTATTGTTTGCCATCAGTCTCTTTGAATTCAGGAATAAACAACGTTGGGCCAAATACACACCCTCAGCTAACTTAAATAAAAAGTTCTGTCTGTAGATTTTCCTTGTGTATCTCTGGATAATGAGTTTTAACTAGGTCTTGATTTGTCAGGAAATACCAGCGTGCTTCAGTTTACGCATACCTTGAAGCACTTCCGTTTTCTTGAAGCCAGTGCCTGGTCAAGCGTCGTGGCGATAGAGGTAAATATCACCAGCTGAAAATTACTGTGGGGGAGAGAACAATGCTGTGTGTACGGCCAAGGAAGAGCAAGCTGAAACCATGTGCCCTGACATGACCGCAGGCGTTGTCTGCAGGACAAGGTGAGAGCACCTGCACTGCAGTGTTGAACAAACTGGGACCATTTGGAGCACACCGTAGTGCTGTGTGTGCTTCAAACTGGAATCACCGAGGTGTCGGTCTTCAGTAGCTGGACAGAACGGGCTGGGCTCCTGCTGGGGGCAGCACCAGCTGGGCTTTGCCCTGGGGAGGGGATGCTGAGATGCCCCACAGCACAGCCAGAAGCGTGCTGCAGCACTGCAGGAAGGTACGGCAGAGTGCCCTGAGCATGGTTGCTCACCCTGGCTTCCCTCTGTTGCTTCAGAGGCTGCTGCCATCTCCTGCAGCTGTGTGCTGGTGGCCGCTGCGGTGCTGCTGCTGCCCCCTCAGTTCGGTGTCAGCGAGGCAGCAGCTCAGGGGCTGCTCACGGTGCCTGTGCACGCTGCTGTCTGCAGCCAGCTTCTGCGCCCTGCACAAAAGCAAAATCCATGTGTCATTCAGCAGCTAGGACTGTTCCTTTGTACAAGTCAACAAGCTTCTCCATCAGCTCTGACCACTAATGCAAGCTTTACTTAGCAGAGAGCAATGTGAAACTACAGCAGAAGCAAGTACCAGTCAGAACAGACACCTTTGCCTTTGGGAGAAATCATTTCTTTTGTTGGAAGCCTCATTTATTTTGTTATCCTGTAGAAAAATTGATACCGTGGAAAGTCTCACTACCTTCAGCCCTGGATCATTATTTTCTTGCAACCTATGATGTTTTAATGGTACCTAGTTCTGTCCTTTCACAGGAAGTGCTATGAAGGGATTGGTTGCAACCTCAGAAAATATTAGATAGTCATAAATTACATTTCTGGTGCCCTTCAGAAAGGAGTCTCAGGAAAAAAACCTAGCAACCAATATTTCTTCTCCATGTGCATCACCTGCCCATGAGCCCATTCTCATCATTAAGCAGCAGTGCCGCTTAACAAGCTTGACTAGCAGGAAGAGCTAGAAGTTACCCATCAATCAATGTCAAATCAATGTCCATCAGTCATTGACTGATTGTTAATGACAAAGTATATTTGGGGAAGACGGAGTGTTGACAGTGCATCTTGGACATAGCCCAAGTTAGGTAAGTGCAAGGTACCTGGTGAATTCCCCCCCGGGGTTTTTATTGATCACAAGGCTTTTCATTCTTGGCTTTGTTAACAGGAATAGTTCCACCTGTGCTATTGCAATGGTTAATTTCTTTTTCCAGGGGAACGTCTAGATTTTATTCAGCTCAGTCGCTTTTTCCGGTGTTCAAGGTACAGCTGGTTTCCTCCAGGTGTAGATGGACGTTCTTCAGGCAATGGCATCCCGGTGCTGTGTTCCCAGGTGTGGTTTGTGATAGCCGCGGTGTAGGGCTGGAACACGCGTAGCCCTGAAAGCTGACACTGCCCAGTAAAGGCATACAGAACTCGATGCACAAATACCAACTTCTTCTAATATTGTCTATTTAGTTTTCGCAGGCTGTTGGTATGGGTTCGGCTCTGTGTGTTCCTAGGCCATGACAATGGGTTTCTGAAGGTCAGGATGGGCACGGGGAGCTCACACCATGGGCAGGGGCCCATGGTCCCACCTGGGGCCTGTTGGCGTGCATGGCCCCACTGCTCCTGGGAGCTGCCCCAGGGCAGGGGCTGCTGGAGCCCTTCCTGGCAGCACTCTGCCCTCGCTGGCACGGGGCAGCGTGTGCAGCACTGAGCAGCTGCTGCGTGGGGCTGGAGGGGAAGAGGGGTGGCGTGGAGCTGGGATCCCTGCCAGCACGGGGTGGGTCGGGCTGCCCTGCTGTGGGCGTGAGGGTTGTGTCAGGTCAGAGAATGGGTCCTGGCATGTTTTATGATATAAACTGCGTATTTCCTGACTTTTATAGAGTGAGTGCTGAGATCCTGGGCCCAAATGTCCACGTGGGGCTTCCCAGGTGCAGCTCAGTGCCGGAACAACTGGTTCACCTGCAGCTTTCTCATGGGAAGTGTGGTGTAAGCATCTCCCTCGCCTGTATTTCGACATAAATAGGAACCTGCTATTACATTTTACGTTAAGCTTTACTGCCTTCCTCATGACAGGATATAGGTGCTGCCCCTGTGCTCTCTGCTAGAACCACCAAAGCTTTACGGTGTGCTTTGTCCTAGGATCTGCTGAAGGGAACCCTGGCAGAGGAGGACGTGGTGGGCACGCTTTGACCTTGGGCAATTTTTGCTTCCCTTTTTGACGTGTGGGAGGCAGTGCCATCACAGAGTGCTGGACTGAAGTGCAGTGCGTGGGCAGCGAGCGCCCGGCCGTGCACGTCCCGCTGCACGCACAGGGCCTCGGGCGGCTGAGGCGAGACACTGTCAGGTGCAGGAGCTCCATCTCGGCTGTGTGCGTGCCCCTGCTCTGCCTTCCCTCGAGTCTCCTAAGTGATGGGGGGAGCGATGCTATTGCCCTGGAGCCTCATCCTCCATTTTTAGATGTTTTTCAGCTAAGGATCACAAGGAGACGGGAGAAGCTCCTGCCACTGGCTCCATCGGGGTGCACGGGGTCACTTGCCCTTCCCATCACTGCACCACGTGCCAGAAAGCTGCACTACTTAGTGATTGCCACCTCTACTGCCTTTTTCTCCAGCCTCCATCTCCCTCCATGCTCCTCGTATCACCGGGTGGGAATCAGGTTCGGGACCCGCTTCCAACCCAGGTTCCCTTATTTCTGTCAGGGCGAGCAGTAGGCGGGCAGCTGGGCTGTGCAGTAACTCAGTAACTGCACGCAGTCATGGGGCAGGGGCAGTAGGATGTTGGCTTTCTGTGCTTTTCTTCGTCTCCCGGTGATGTGTTTCATAGAATGGCGTGCATTGGAAGGGGCCTCAGTGCCCATCCAGTTCCAGCCCAGGGCAGGGACACCAGCCCCCAGCTCAGGCTGCCCAGGGCCCGTCCCACCTGGCCTTGAGCTCTTCCAAGGATGGGGTGTCCACCACTGCTGCTGGGGCTGTGTCTTCACCCAGCCTGCAGCCATCCCATCCTGCAAACAGCATTGAGACCCGTGCCTGCAGATGTTATTTGCAACTCCAGGGTGGGGCATTTAACCTAAAGGGCTCTTGTTCTCATGGGTCTGGTTGTCTCAGAGTTGGCCCGCATCCTTCAGCTCCACCTGGAGCCTGCAGAGTGGCTCTCATTAGTCATGCCTCATCTTTATGATCAGATAAATTAACACCTGTCACTGGAAGGCGTTTCTGCTTGTGGATTAATGTCCTTCCTGACCCTCCCCTGACACAGCTCCATGCTGTTCCCTCAGCTCCTGTCGCTGTCCCCAGAGAGCAGAGCTCAGCGCTGCCCCTCCGCTCCCTGTGAGGAGCTGTAGGCCGCCATGAGGCCTCCCCTCAGCCTCCTCTGCTCTGGGCAGCACAAACCAAGGGGCCTCAGCCACTCCTCCCACACCCTGCCCTCCGGAACTTTCACCATTTTTGTTGCCCTCCTTTTGGCACTCTCTAACAAGTTCACATCCTTCTTACAACGTGCCCAAACTGCACCCAGTGCTGGAGGTGAGCCCCCCCCCCAGCACAGAGCAGAGGGACAGTCCCTCCCCCTCAGCCAGCGGCGCTGGGCCTGAGGCACCCCAGGGTTTGGCCGCCCTGTTGGCTGCCAGGTGTCACTACACGTCCTGGTCTGCCTGCAGTGCTTGAAGAGCAGTCCTTGCACTGTTGCTGTGTGCCTGGACAGAGCACGAGATGGTAATTTCCAGGGAGGAATGCGTGTGAACTGTGACCCCCACGTTTCCTTCATGACCCTTCATTACTGATTTTTCTGCTCGCTGAGTTACAGCAGCCATTTACACTGCCATTAAGCTGTGCCCAGTTTCCCCCCAGCATCCAGCAACCCAAACATGACCTGAAACATGAAATTAGCCATAAGTAATTGCATTAATAACAAAGGCTCTAATGTTTTGGAGTTTTCTCTGTATGCTAGCTTACCCAAAGCCAACTTAATGAAACTACTTCTGGGGTGGGGACAGGATATTTACCTTTGTTTGAGGCAAGTTTAGAGCTTTGTAAAGGCAAAGCTAAGAAATCTAAATAGGGGAAAAACTGTTTTGATACCAGTTTGTTTTGTTCCTCCCTATGAGTTAGAAGGAGTAGCAGCTCTAATTAAAGATAATTAATTCACAATATATACATTTTTTTCTGCAGTCTTACTGTCCCCTGCTGTGCACCTCCCTTTGGCAGCAGGTGAAACAAGGACTGGCTGCAGCACTGAGCTCCATGGCTTCGTACTCGGTGCCTCAGCAGGGGAGGACCAGGCTGAGGAACATGAACCACGGCGGGTGCACGTGGCCTCCTTTCACTCCATCTTCATTCTCACCCCTGGTCCTTCTAACGAGACAACTGACAGACAAATCCTCAACCCAGGGAAATATTCCAATACCTTTATTTCCAATGTCATTGCTCGTTTGTGATACAAAAGTCCAACTTCCACAAGGAGTTATTCGGAACAAAAACCTAACTGACACCTGAACAATTACAGACAGCATTGGCACCGTGCAGTACAAACTGCACACTGGCTGCATGAGGTACAGCCGTGCCTCATGCCAGCACTGAAGCCAGAGTTAATTACTGAGGGTGGCTGATGGTTCCATGTCACAGAGACACCTGTTGTGTGTTTGTGTTGCCTCAAAGCACAGAAGAGCTCCAGCTCTGGAAAGCTGCACTTGTCTCATCCTCAGTCCCTTCTTTCGGCCTTGGTCTTCCTCCCTATTCATAGTACGGTTCTGAATTCATCAAAGATGAAGCTAGGCACATGCGCTTCAACAACCTGAAATAAAGCAGCATAATAGTTATTATCTTCAGTATTAATTTATGTGCTCTGTTCACCAATTAGCACAGCACATCTAGTCCGTCAATCAAGCACGCAATACTATTGACACGAGCGAGGAAGGAGCACGGTGTCAGGAGCACAAAGCAAGCCCGGCACTCTGGGAAGCTGCTGGGACCTGAGGTGCTGGGTAAGGGTGGTGGAAGAATGCTGGCACCCGCTCTGCTGCTCCTCCCCACGCACAGCACCAGGCTGCAGCTGGCACACGCGCCCCATCCCCCAGCTGAAAGCCTGACGTGGGGGCTCACTGCTGCGCTGGGGGCTGGGAACCAGGGGGAGACTGGCAGAACCTCCCTCTTAGCCCTGAGTGTCAGTTAGGAAACAGCTTAGTGGTGAACCACCAACTGCTCCTACCTGCGGCGCAGACTACATCAAAGAGGATTACGACTTATTTTTAATACCATGTATAAATAATATTTCATCTTCAAATGCAGTGAAGTCACATTTGATCCTGAAAGAACGTCTCTGTGAGCGCAGACTTTCAGAACTTCCCTTGCATGAGAAATACAGAAGCTGCCCAGGAAGCGTTGCTTCTCTGGGAGGAAGGGAAGGAAAGGGGATGAAGGACTGGAGATTCAGGCTCCCTAAATAGCTTTTAGCCCTTGATTTAGAATATTGCTAAGCTTGTTATTATTTAATTCTGCAACATCTCAGAACTTCTGTTGCATCTCTCCCTTTCCCAGAAGCCCCTCAGCAACAGATGTGAGGATTAAATAGAACGGGCTATTCCTGAAGTATTTTCTACCCTCTCTGTATCTTCTAGAAAATACATTTTCTAAGGATGCTAGGACTAACGCAAAAATGGTTACACAAAGTACACAAGTAACACAAGTTGTACAGAGGTGTAGATTATACACTCAAAAAAAAAAATCCATTTTGCCCCATTCTTGTCAGGTAGCAGATTTTTCATCCGTATTTCAGTTTGGTGATCTTTTACAGAACATCTGAAAAGGGTAAATGCTGCTTTTTGGACATGCTCAGCAAGCCCATCCTTTCGGATATTCACTCACAGATGATGCCGTGTCATAGAGTAAGCACGTGTGGTCAGACTGTCAGTGTGCAGCTGCAGCATCAACCATGAGTTAGCTCCTCTGATCAGGGCTCCAGGTAGGACAGAATGAATACAAGTCTCTCTCCAAACAGAAACAGCACTTATTATTTAGAATACCTGATCACAGCCTCTTTTCTTTGCATCTAAAAACGTAACTATAAGGAACAAAGGTGGGGGGGATTGACACTGAATAGCAGTTGCATAGTCTGAAAACAATCCAGACAGATTCAAGGTAGCATGGAAATGGTTCTGTCAGCGGCTTCCACAACCATTAACATCACATAAGGAAATGCCCCATTATTTTGGATTCTCCTTCAGCCACTGCCTTAGGATCTAGAGACACACTTGAGGTCAGTGGGGCCATCGCTCCCAGCCCTGTCTACAGAAGACAGAGAACTCTCTCTTACCTTTCTTGGCAATTTTGTGTAGCGAATGTAATCCTCCAGGAACATGAGGGCAGCCACTACATCAGCAGGCATTTCTGGAATCTTCTGGCTGATGGTAAGAAACCACAGAGACCACAGTCTTACTGGTCAGTTACTTGCATAAAATTATATGAAAATGCCAAGCTTCAAATAATGCTTTTTCCATTATGTACTGCATGATCCCATTACGAGAAGAGAAACATTTTAATCTTACACTTAAGTCAAATCACATTATTACCCCAAATATACTATACTAAAAGAACACTCTGAAAAAACAGTGATAATACTAGGGAAGCCCTTCACAGAGGTGATACATAAAGAAACACACAACGTGGATACCTTGTGCACTGTTCCATGGTTGAACGAATAAACTGACCGATGAGAGTCAGAAATTGCTCCGTGTATCTGGAGTGAAACTGTTTCAGCAAGGTGAGGAGCCCCAGCACCAAAGGAAGCCAGTCAATCTGGTCAGCTGGCCGCTTGCACACCACTCCTGCACAGAAAAAAAAAAACAAAACCACGTTTATAAAACAACATGTTCTTCGTGGCAGAGGCAAACATAGATAATGTATTTTCATGAGGTTTCTTTCTGTGCCTCCTGTTCTGTTTGCCCACACAAAAAGCAAAAACCAACGTAGCAGCTGTATGTCTGCCACAGCAAATGGCTTAATGACATCAACTAAAACACAGGATGGAATGGGGAAGCCAGAAGTTAGGATTCTGTTTCCTACTCCATTTTATTTTGCTTTAACATGCCCTGGTTTCAGCTAGGACAGAATTAACTTTCTTCCCAGTAGCTGGCATGGTGCTGTGTTGTGTATTTAGGGTGAGAATAATGCTGATAACCCCAGTGTTTCAGTTGCTGCAGAGCAGTGTTTATCCTAATTCAAGGACGTTTCAGCTTCTCACACTGCCCTGCCAGCAAGGAGCCGGGGGGCACAGGGAGCTGGGAGGGGGCAGAACCAGCACAGCTGACCCAGGCTGCCCAAAGGGATATCCCACACCATGTAGCAATAAAACTGGGGGAGTTGGCCTGGGCAACTACTGCTGCTTGGGAAATGGCTGGGCATCTCTCAGCTGGTGGTGAGCCACTGCGCTGCGCATCGCTCATTTTGTGTATTTGTTTATCATCACCCTCGTTATTTTCCTTTCCTTTTCTGCCCTATTAAACTGCCTTTATCTCAACTCACAAGTTTTACCTTTTTTCCCCAATTCTCTCCCCTATTCAACTGAGAGGGGAGTGAGCCAGCACTGGCGTGGTGCTGCGCTGCCTGCGGGTCAAACTGCAGCACAGCATTACAGCAAACCCGCCTGGACACGAGGGGCCACAGCCAGAGACTGAGTACCTTCCATGCAGATAATTTCACATCGGTTTTCTGGATTTCCTTAGGTTTTCCTTAGACAAAGAATACTTTGAAAAGAGAAAGAACTTATACAATACCTAAATTTTTGTTGTACTGAAGTTTTGGAAACTGTGAAATCAGGAACAGGAAGTTGACAGTGGGGAAGTATGGCAGACGTTTTGTTGTGATGTAGATCTGAGGGGAAGAAAAAAAAGCAGTTTTTCCACAACTTCTTTTCCCTTCAATTAATAAAATGTGAAAAAGCAAATTATATTGAGCACTTGAATGTACGTCTGACCTTATTTAATGGATTGTGGATGCCAGCTGCTTCCAGATAAGCTGTGATTTCATACAGGAGAGTGTTGTCTTCCTTAGGATAAGGCAGAGATGGATTCTGGTAATGTGCTTCTATATCAGCCAGTATTGCTCTAAAAAATAAATTAATTGCATTAAATACTTACTTGAACTATCCAGAAATAAACCTTATGGGATGATGCATCATATTAATAGAAAAGCTTCATGCACACAAAACCTGCAAATGGTTACAAGGAAGAACAAACTCCCTTTTTTTGGATAACTCTTTACAAAGATCATTTTTCTTTAAAAATTAACACCACTTTAATTGTCCTTATTTATCATCCAAATATGACCTCAAGTCTAGGTGAAGCCAAGCACAACTAAAAACCTGTGCTAACACGTTCACACAATTACTGGCTGAGCTGTTTATGTCAGCTGAGTTCTTACAGCAGCTGTGTGCTGTGGCTGACATGCTGCAGGGGAGGGATGCCATCCAGAGGGACCCTGAGAGCTCTGAGAGGTGGGTCCCTGTGAACCTCGTGAGGTTCAACATGGCCAAGTGCAAGGCCCAGGGTCAGGGCAATCCCAGGCACAGATACAGGCTGGGGGGAGAACGGGTGGAGAGCAGCCCTCAGGAGAAGGGCTGGGGAGTGCTGGTTGATGAGAAACTCAGTGTGAGCCAGCGATGTGTGCTTGCAGCCCAGAATCACAGAATTGTAGGGGTTGGAAGGGACCTCTAGAGAGCAAGTCCAACCCTCCTGCCAAAGCAGGCCAACAGTGTCCTGTGCTGCAACAAAAGTGTGGCCAGCAGGGTGAAGGAGGTGACTGTCCCCCTCTGCTCTGCTCGTGAGACCCATCTACAGTACTGCATCCAGCTCTGGGGCCGGCAACATAAGGACATGGATCTGCTGAAGCGAGTCCAGAGGAGGGCCACGAGGATGACTGGATGCACCTCTCCTATGAAAAGAGGCTGAGGGAACCGGGGTTGTTCATCCTTGAGAAGAGAAAGCTCTGTGGAGAGCTTCTAGCAGCTTCCCAGCACCTAACGGGGGCCTACAAGAAAACTGCAGAGGCACTCTGTCAGAGAATGTAGTGATAGGACAAGTGGTAACAGCTTTAAGCTAAAAGAAGGTAGATTTAGATTAGATATTAGGAGGAAACTCTTCACTCAGAGGGAGGTGAGGCCCTGGCACAGCTGCCCAGAGAGCTGTGGGTGCCCCATCCCTGGAGGTGCTCAGGGCCAGGTTGGAAGGGGATTTGTGCAACCTGGTCCAGTAGAAGGTGTCCCTGCCCACGGCAGAGTGGGTTGGAACTTCATGGCCTTTGGGTCTCTTCCAACCCAAACCACCTTTGGGTCTCTTCCAACCCAAACCATTCTACGATGATTCTATGATTCTATTTACTTTTTAAAAAAGCTTTTGTTGGTTTCAAATTCAAATATTCATCCACAGGAACCCAATCCCAACTGGACTCTGTATTTTGTCACAATACAGATTTTAAGGACTGTTTAGCTGACAACAATCTGAATAACTACAACACAGTAGCACATGCAGCTCTTCAGCACATTTTACTTCTTACTTATTAAGATTTTCCAACGCAGCAGCCAAATGCTTGGAGTCAAACCTGCAGGAATAATTTAATTCGTTGGTAATCTGCCGTCTTAAAATCTGCATCTGACCAACCTGTTTGTGCAAACAAAAAAAAGGATGATGTGTTACATTGAATGCAGTGGGGGAAGTAGAAAGTTAAACTACGGAAAAACTTGAAGAGTAACAATGTACAATTTAAATAAAATAGATTATATGAAGTCCTCGTTACATCCCATTCCCTTTCCTTCCTTGACCCTTCCCCTTCTCTTTCACAGCACAAACGTTCACAGCTCTTGGAAAAATGGTTATAAAGCATCATTACAAAAGCAAGAGAAACAGAGGTGTTGGTGGCATAGCTTGTTTAAATCTTCAGCAGGATTGCCTTCTGTGTGAACAAGGCATGCTCAGGGCACACTAATGCTCACAACTTCAGCCTTAGGTACATGTTCACATGGCACTGTGGGGAGTGCCAGAGCTCCTGCTACTGAGCACTACCTCAGTCTGCCCAGATCAGAGCCCTGACAGCATACTTATTTTTCACAAACTATTGGATTTTACATATGGATCCCCAGTGCTGGGCACTTGGTGGAATTTAAGCTCCATGTATAATCACAGCTCTCCCAAATCAGTCCTACTTCATTTGTAATGTTAGAGAATTCCATCAACACAAAACAACACTAAAATAAGCAGACTGAAGTATATGATCAAAAACCTTTGTGGATTCTGTGTAGCAGTAAACAGCATAAGCCTACCTTCATTATGGAGTCTAAATATGCTGTCCAGATCTTCTGAGTCTTTGCAATAGCTGCAGAATACACCTTGTTTGAATTTGCTGACAAAAGAAGGGTGAGGCATTAAAAAAAGAAACAGAACAAACAGGAAGAGAAACAGAGGCAAGTGTACTAAGACAATAGCTTTCTTTCATCTCAACCAGAAAGCACTTACCTATAATTCCTTTGAGAGGACTGACAGCATTCATAAGTGCTTTTAAGGTATCCTGCACTGTCCTGTCTCGTAATATATTTTTTTGAAACATACTGAGGAAATTCTAAATAAAAGAAAGAAACAGAAGTGAAATCCTCACCCGTACAAGCAATGCTTCACCATGGAGGTACAACAACCACGTTTTCAACAGCACTCTTCTGTTGCTAGGGGAGGAGCAGGGGAAGAGCATTTCCACAGCTGAAGAGCTGTGGAATCCTGCAGCCAGACCTTTTGCTTTTCTCAGTTACACTCAGTGTTAGGACAATTAGCAGATTCACTTCCTCAATACACATACCCACTGTAGCCAACTAGGTATTCAGTTCTCACAGAGGAACTCTTCATCAATACCTGATTTAAATTCTTTAACCAGATTAGGATTAGATTTTTCAAAGAAAAACACTCACAGGTATTACGGAAAAGGTCCTTGCATAGAATCAACATTTTATGTATAGCACAGTAGACTCAATCTGTTTTTTTTTTTAAATGTATCTAGACAGAAAAACTAGAGCTGATCTGAGGTGAACTTTTAAGCATACACAGGCAGAAAGTGTACACCTTAGAGAGGCATTGTGTAACACAGCCTATCCTGATGAGCTCCATTTACTCTAGCGGAACAAATCTGATAATTGTATCTGGAACAGACTTTGCCTTTCCGTTTTAAAGGACATTTTTCATGTGCTTTTGATTTGACTTTGCTATTTCAAAAGTTAACAGAATTTTTATTTCACTGGAAAAGTTACTAAGCAATAAAAGCAATGTGATCTTGAAAAACTAAATTCAAGAATTACCTGCAGCTCCTTTACGATCATGAAACACAGCAGCCTGTCCAAACCATTGAGACCAAAGGTACCCAGAGTATCCTGTATCTCCGAGAAGAGACGACTACTGGTCACTTCCTGGTGAGTTTTGACATCGTACCAGGTGTTCATTTGGTCAATATAACACGTGATTCTAAGGACAAATTAAACAGAAATAACACATTTCAGAATAAGCTGCAGACCGTTTTTGTGATAATCTGTGAGTAAGGAGTTACCTTATTCAGGCAGGTATTGCAGAGACTCTCTCTCTTTGGAAGGGTTCACACACTGTTTCGCTTCTCATACTAAAATCACAACTTTTCTAGACTAGTATTTACAATGTCCAGAGCAGATTGGGTAAACTTAGTTTTTCTTTGACTGTCGTGTCATCATCTTTATGTAAAACTATCTGCTGTATATTTCATTTGCATACAGTGGAATTGGACCGGTTCAATGCACGAAGCTGTAATACAGCTTGTGATGCACAGTACTTACTTTGGGTCTGTGATCCTCAGGATTTCTCTGCAAAGCCGACCAATAAATGTTACAGATTCATCTACAGGTGTGAATTTTGGTATAGGAATGTGAGTAGACTGGTATATGCTTTGCCAGTCTTGAATCTGAAAAGCAAGTTTTAGAATATTTTGCAGCGTTACTATTGCACGTTCTTAATTTGCCCCAGAAATTCTATTTAACTTAAAGTAGTACAATGTAAAACAACATAGATTATACACAGCAGAACACTATAAAAACATAATACAGCAAAGAGAAGAACAAGTTTTACAGCACAGTACAAGCAGATTGTTAAGCACAGAGGTTGAGAGAACTACCTCCACTCCTAGTGAGAATTCCATCTGCTCCTTTCTGTGGGGAAGTGTCCACTGTTTGATTAGCTAAATGCAAATCTATTCACTCTCCTGGTAGTGAAATATCAGAAAAAGAGCTGGCAACTACTGCAGTCTACTTAAGCCTGCATGCAGACAGCTAACTATACATATACAGAAGACTACAGTGATTTTGTAGTTACTTTCTGGATTTTTTTGAGGAAGAGAGGAAGGATATCACTCACTGGCACAAGGTACTACAATATTCTGCTTGGGGTACTTTTACGTGCAACTAATGCAGTGGGGATGCTGAAATAATTCAGAAAAAGCTGTGGGCAGATGTTTTTCATAGTAGATGACATAGTTAGTTGAAGACAACTACATGGATTGTGCATGATGGACTACAAGTGTTCCATCGCTCACGCGCTTGAACATCACTCATAAGCTCAAACACTCCAGTATCAGAGCATTTGCTGCCTTTTTGTTCTTGACTAGCACCTTTGTTCTTAAGAAGTTGTTGCACTCCTGCTCCACATTGTAGTTAATAATCCGAGACACTTCCTCCTGCCAAATCTTTAAACCATATATGTTGACATAATCCTGGATATATTCAAACGATCGATGGAATCCATCCATTGTTGCTGCCATTTCTTTCAGTTTGGGCATCAGTTCACTTGGCTACGGAGGAAAGAAAAAGATAAAAACAAAACTGTGAACAGGCAGAATACAAAGAAAATATGTAAGACTTCTAAATGCCTGTATACGTAACAATCTCTCCACGGTTTCACTATGCTCCAGCCAGAACTGAAAAAGCACTGGGAGATGTGAGTTGTTTGACATTTCAAGTGATTCTTATAAAATACTTTTCCTCCTGTTTCTAACTTTTCTTCTAGGCTTCGGCAGTACTATGGATTGATCTGGGAGAGAGATTTAACAGTCTGGACAGGAATAAAACAAGGAATCATAATCCTTATACTACTTCTTTCATGTTCTTTTATATCCATATATATCAAGTGTTGCCATGAATCCCCAGAAGGACAGAACAGTTCACTCAGAATTCATAGGACCCTTTGGAACAGAATAAAAATAGGTTTTTGAATTCTGTGAACTCTTGCTGGTTTATACACTCATTTTAACATCAAATATGGCATTTCAAATAACCTTTACGAAGTTCCAAAAATTACTTTTTTACACAAAGGAAATCAGTGCAGAAAATTAAGAATTACTTTCCAGAAGGCAACAAAGAGGAGATACATACAAAATCAAACCAAATGAAGCTGTTACACACCTTGGCTCTAGGATTAAAGATGAGTCCCCTGTGAAGAGCTAGAGCTACCCGTTTCACCAGCTCCTTCCTTACTCCATCCTCTAGTAACTGTTTTGGGTCCACCTAAGAAGAAGAAACATTTTTTTTTCCTGAGAATTAGAAGGTATCAAAAATATGAGAGGATTTCAGGTTTACCAAGAAATACACTAAATACTGATTTTGCAATAGGAAAGCAGTCCTAGCAGAGGCACTTTCCCACCAGCTGCTTGTCCAGAGGACAAGTACTTAAATACTTTTCCTAGATAATAAATGATTCCTTTAAGTTGAATGACAAAGGTTTGTTGTTCCCATATTCAAGCTGTGTTCATGATCCATTAAGAATGCTGTACAATTATGAAAAGCCAGAACATATTATCTAGCAATATATATATCCTGCTTCAAGAATGGTTGCTCTTGAAGTCCTGAACGAGGTATCCTGATGTAGGAAGAGCAGACTTTGCCAATAGAAGAAGCAGCTCTTCAGAAAAACTTGCAGTCATTTTTCCAATAGGAAAAAAAAAACACCAACTAAAGTTGATGAACCTGTTTACAATGAGAACTGTGGGTTCTTATCTGGATGCCATGTCAGGCATCTCTGCTTGAAAATTTGTATGCAAGCTCATTTTTTCCATCTCTTTTCAGCTTCTATCTACGTATTGCTTAACATGCTGAAATATCTGTGCTGAAGGGCTGATTACCAAACATTTTCCTACTGAAGTAATGGAACATTACCTTGATGATACCAACTAAAGTAGTTTTCATCATGAGGATACCTTCAGTGAAGATTGAGATTGCATGCGTTAGCTTGGCAACCTTTAATGGAAAAAGAGGATGCAAGTTACTGAAGTGATTGAATAGATTCAGATATTCACTCTAGAAAGATCCACATCTTTTCCAGCGGTAGCATCCTGTTGTACATTAATGTGATTTGCACAGATGTGCTTTCAATTTTACATCATGTTTTAGTCTTATAGTACAATAATAATCTTTCTTTAAATTAGCTTAATACAGGTATGTTACTGGTAGGGAAGAACAGGTACTTCTCAGAGGCTTTACAAAGATTATGGGAGAAAAGACCTGGCTTGCTGTACCACGTGCACAAAGCATCCCATTAGTACCTCTGAGCAGGCTAGGGGCACAGCTTGAAGTAGTTGTTCTACAATAAAGCCTCCTGCTAGCAATGAGTCTACAACATTTCCACTGACAAAATACATTCACTTAGCTTTAAGTTGTTAGGCAGACATCCTTACACTCAGAATTCAGACAAAGCAGTCTTTTGCCTTTAAGACATTTACAATACAGAATAGAGACAACTCAGTTCTACAGAAATCACAAGTGAGAAGCTTTTATGCAAGGTGAGTAGTTACTCCTCTCCTCTCTCAAAATTAAAGGAGTATTACTGAATACTGACCCCTTCTCCATCCCTGCTCTCCCTTCCCCCCAGTAAACTATCTTTACAGAACTTAATGGGGAAGTCTATACCTAGTGCTCAGGTCTCAATGTCAGCTTAATTAGAGACCACACTCAGTTTGTTTATAGCTCCTAACAAGTGAGCACTTTGAGAAAAACTGCTGACAAAAGATGGCATTCTAACCGATATTTGGAGAACTAAAGGATATGTTATTTGAGAGAATTACTTGCCTACTCAGTTTTTTGTTTTTTTTTTGCTCCTCATAATCTTCTATTAAAACTAATGTTTATGTTTGCTCACTCTCCCAGACTGGTAACAGTGCAGAAGACACTATGCAGCCAAAACCAGCAATGAGCAATAGCAACTACTTCATCTGATCAAATCAACATGCCCTCACCCTGTCTTCACATTTGAAAAAGCTCAGCCCTGCTGGTTTATGCAGTCTAACCTCCTCCTACTCCTGGAGCACACATTCCGAGCGTGATGGCTCCATTTTAGACTGGGATTTTCAGTCTGTTCAGTGCCCCCTAAACCCAAACCCCAAAATCTTTATCCTCACTTACAGATATATTTAGTTTTCCTCTCCTTTTCTACAAGATCAAAAGTTAGACTTTTACAAACAGAAGAGAAGATACTCATTGGTCTTCAGGAAACCAATGGCATTCTCATGTAACGACATTAATCAATTTTAACTCTTGCTCAGTCACTATATCCAAGCCCACTGTTAGAAGTGTAACTCCATGGAGCTGTACCTACTGAAACTCAGACTGAGGTCAGCTATCCCATACAATATGTTTTTTTTTGCTTTTTCTTGTTTTTTTTTAAGAATTCTCTATTTTAACTGCACCTCGTATCGTGGTCCGAGCTGAGCATAATCTCGTAGCTTATCCTTATCGAGGCGAGTAGGCACTTCAATAATATCATGGGTCTGAAGCTTTATGATTTTGAGAAGAGAAGTAAACATGCTCTCTGGAATTATCTGTAGAACCTTTGTGAAAAGGAAGACAAGACACAGTCACTATGTTATAATTAAAAAAAAAAAAATCATCAACTGAAGAAAAGTAATTATGGAACGAGACAATTATGTCTCTTCAGATGCCCACCTTTCTTACATAGGAAACCAGCTCGCCAGAATAGTACTGTGACACACTGAGAAGATCAGGGCTGTTTGCTTGATTGATACGGAGAAGCGGCAGGTCAAGAGCAGAAGCAAGCTAGAAACAAAGTCAGCATTTTAACTTCATGTCTGCTTTCCTAATGAACGAAATACCTCAACTCTCTTGCTGAGGCTCTTAAGCTGCAACTCAAAGGACCATATTCCTCCTGAACAGCAGTGTTTTATTGCAGTGTCAAAGACAGTCAGTCTATAATGCTACATTCCCTGTATCTGTTTTTCCTCATCTTATCAGTTGCACGAGGTATTTTTTTTTTCTGTGATTATACCCTCCCTTCCCCTCCCCATGCTATTTCCAATTCTGGTTTCTATAGACAATATTTTTATCTGATGCCAAATCTTCATCATGACAGAAAAACGGCACAACCAACCTATCTTCAGTCTCCTCTGATACACATGCAGAAAATTCAGTCTTTGGATGTGATGTTTCCAGCAAGTAACTGTAACATGTAGGAGGCTGGATGATGAGACTATTTTGTCTAACATCAGCACTGTTACCGGCTGTATAGAAAAACATGCAACATTTGGTTTTATCTTCGTTAAAACTAACCTTGAGTTAATTCAGTAATTTAATTCTAAAAAAGCTAGATACAGAGCATATTGGTAAAAGAATGATTTGAGTGATTTGTGACTTTACAGCCTCAAGGTCTGTTGAACAAATGCTTTGGTTGATGTGCAGTGTTGAAGTACCTTCACATACTTTCATATTTACCTTTAGAAAAGTTGCTCTGAGTTTAGTTACCATAGATGGGCTGACTCTTATGCTTTCCTGCATAATAGATGTAAAGCTGGGTAGGAAACAAAGAAAACCAATCAGCTCCTTCCCCCAAAACTCTTATTTTCAACTCATAATTCATGTCACTAGCATCAGTGTCCCCAGAAATGACATGGGACATCTGTGAAACTTCACTAAAGGAAGATTTTGGTCTGAAGAGCTACCAGCCAGAAAATCTGTAAGATGGGGGAGATGGGACAACCGAAGAGGACATCCAGGACAGCTAATGAAATAGCAGCTTAGCAAAATCACACTATGGAAAATAAGTCCTGTAACACTTTTTCTTTCTTTGTCTGTTTTTGGTTGAAATGAGAACTTCTGTATCTTGGGGAACACTTAGCTGGACTAGAGAAACTTAACAAGAAATTGAAACTTAAAAAAATTGTGATAGTTAGACCAGGGTAGAAACTTAACCTGCAGCTCAAAACATGCGGCTGTTAATTCTTATTCAAGTTGATAAGCATTAAATATACTCAGCAACTCACAGAACAAGAACTTCAGTCTATTTTCTAAATTAGAGAGTTTAGAGTAGAATAGAATAGTAGCAGTTGGAAGGGACCTACAAAGATCATTGAGTCCCACTGTGTTACAGTATTAACAACATTTACACGTTACTTCCCAAAAGTTTCACAAATGATGACTTAGAAAAAACACCTCCTGCTAGGATACCTGTCAATTAATTGCCAAGCATAAGAAAGATCACCAACTATCTGCATGGTGATCAAGACTTCCTCTTTGATGTTGATAGTTCGGATCATCTGATGAAGAAATTTGCGGGTGTCAGCCAGAAACTGGCAAACTTGCAGATTAGTTTCCAGCTGGTGAAACTCTTGGACCTGCATTTAAAAACAAAGCAACAAGAAAAATTCCCCTTCTGGTCCCTTCATCTTTACATACAGCAATACAAATAGCATCAGTAGACTGACATCTCTTCAGACAGTGACACTTAAATCTTGGCCTGCGTTACGGAGTGTTTAAGTAAGAAATTTCACAAAGTTACTGCAGGAAATGTACTGGGATTCTTTTATATCCTGGAAGTAGAAAAACAAGCACATAAAATTTGGTTTTGTCTTCCAAGTTACCCTCTCTAGCTTCAAGTGAATTTAATTTCAGAATTTCTCATAGAATAGCAAGCAGTGCTGACAAATAACTTTTTGTATTGAATTCATTTTTCCAGAGAATCCTACTAATGCTCAGCTGCAGGGGGCATGACTTTTGAAGCTGTATCCCTTATTTTATAATCACCATCTATAGGCAAATTCTGATGACTGTATATACAAAACTGCAAAGACCTACAGACTTAACCTATTGTTTAAATGAAGACCTGTTTTGCAAAATCATCATTTATCTCAAAGCTTCTTTGCCATACCTCCTCCAGCGCCTGTATTAGCTGCACAGTTTTTCTGCCTGCTGCTGTGGAATCATCATAGTTTAGAGACATTATTTGCTTGGAGATTTCTCTGAACCAAGCCTGAAGATTTTCTATGTAAGAACAACAAAAATCTAATCAAATCTTTCCACAAGAGCTAAGCAATAAAAATACAGGGAATGTGCTAGATGGTAAAAACAAAACAAAGAAAACACTGCTATACATACAGGAGATTACTTATGAAGCTTTTGTCTTTTACATTTCTAGCCTTTCAATGCACAGACTTTTAAAGGGGGAAATGCTCAGGTGAGTGTCACACAACATTAAAAAACAATTAGCAAAGTAAATTGGCATTATAAAACCTACACAGAGAGGCCCTGTAAATCACAAAGTTATGTTTTATAAATGGCCTTAAAATGTTAACTACCTTGACGGTTGCAATTTCTGAATTTCAGCTACAAGTGTGCTGACGTGAAGATGACAAAGGGAAAGATTTCAACAAGGTAAGTCTGCTTTTATGTGGAAGCAAGTGATAAAATTGTCTGCATTGTTTTGCTGTTTTGGAATGATTACTAAGGCTACCCTTACACTGATGATTTACACAGTTTTCATGATCAGTATAAACCTCATCTATTTTCTTTCAGTATTAAGTTAGAAATAAAAACCAAAATTACTGTCTGCCCCCGGCTCCCTTCTTTCATCAGTTTATTTTTTAGTAATTACCATTTTTCTCTACTCTTGTAAGAGGTTTAACCCCTGAAAAGACATCAGCAAGCTCGGTCATCCTTTCAGATCCCTCTTTTTTATAATTCTCCCATTTTGTCTGTTTTTCTGACAACATTTGCTTGAACATCTGTTGAAAACAAAGCATTTACTTCATGAAATTGGCAAGAAAGCATACTACAAAATTAGTGAAACAAGATACTGAAAACAGATAGAACTGACTTACAGGGAGTACAGCACAATATCAAGATCTTGCCAGAATATTAAATACAAAACTGAAAGCATTGAGAAATACAGCCATACAGTGATAAATCGAATATGTATAAATACACACAGATATTGTTGGGTTTTAGTCACTTGTAGAAATATCCTGTATCCCATTTTAGTTCAGAGATGCTAGAAGATTCTGAACTAATGTTGACTTTACAGTCATTTCAGCCATCTCAGAGATGTCTCAGAGACACTCTCATCAAAAAAGCATGTAACTGAACTTGAACATACTCTTAGGTATTTTACCAATTAGTACTAAAGCATTAATTAATTAATGCATTTATTACAGATGGCATAAATTCGTACATAGGTTTAAGAGTTTTCCGAGCAGTTTATACCTCAACAGATAGGGACTTTGTTTTAAAGAAAGCCTGGAAGAGAAGTATGGAAGGATAAAAAATTATACATTGACAGATCTCAGTATGCTTATCAGCAGGATGTTCATGCAAAATTCTCAATAAATGTAAATACATTGAGTAAGAATAAAAACTGCCAATTATTGAGATGACTGAAAAAGTCATTTCCAAGCATCGGTAGTTTATAGCCCTCCATAGGAAGCTCACAATTAATAAATCAAAATAACCCATTCTTTCTAAGTGTACTCAAGTCTTCACCTATTTTGTCTTTCAGGGTAAAACACTGAAGAAGGCAGCAGCACATTACCTCTTTCAAAATGAATTCAAATTGAGCTGTATCCAGAAGAAGCTGGAACAGAATTTTGGGATTGTACCTTGAGTCCGTCAGAATTTGATCCTTTATCTGGCGGAGACGTTTGTTATTTGGATCACAAGCTGAAAATGGAAAGACAACATCTCTCCACTGTTAGAGAATTTGGCCAGGCATTCCAATCTTTGCAAATACACTCTTTCTTAATAGCTTGAAAGCAAAACTATTTTTGTCTGCTATGTTAGGCCCCACTAAGGCGGGGTCAAAAAGGGTCTCATCACCCTTATACACCCCTTCCTTAGGATAGGGAATAATTAAGGTTCCTGTGGTGCTTCAGCCTTATTAGAACTCTTCTGCTGGCTTCTGCCAACTGTGAATTTAGCACGCCTGATGGAGAAGTGCAGAATCAGCATTTCTTAAGACTGTCACAGACAATGCATGGAGGTACAATGGATTTCACATACCAAGAAGCCCCAAGGACAGCACAGGCATTTAACCAAGAGAATGCCTCAGCAGGTGAGTTTGCAGATCCAAACTCACGTCAGAGACATCACTCAACACTTACCACAGAATCATAGTAGGGCTTGGGTTTGAGGGGAGCTTAAAGATCATCTAGCTCCAACCTCCTTGCTGTGGGCAGGGATGCCACTCACTAGATCAGATTGCCCTGAGTCCCATAAAATAAAAACCTTGTGTTTAAATGATTAATTATTAAGATATTAAAAAGTTGGCTATTGCTTTCATTTTGGTGATAGACACAGCTCTCAGAATTATGCTTTAAGCGATAAAGCAGAAAAAGATAAATTCCCAAACTTTTTCTGCAAAATATTACTCAACAGGATCATGATTTCTTTTATGCTCTTCTTAGACTTCTATCTGGTTTGCAGGATTTAAGGAAATACATGTATGTATGTATCAGTCAAACATTTTAGGCACATGTTAGCAAAAGAACAGCTCAACAAGCTACTGAAAAGAGTAGGTGAAATTCTGCTGACTTCAACAGTAGCACACAGTGAACTTTTCTCATGACCTAAGATAGCAGCACCAGTACAGCAGGATTAACAACTCTGGAATAAAGCTCTGGCAGGAAGTCTTACCTGTGTCTGCAGTGTGAAGCATCAGCCAGCGGATTGCTACGTTGCAGTCTCGTAGGCAATTCATCAGTTTGGGAATATTGTCCAGCACCAGTTCTTCCCTTAGACAGCCCTCTTTGAGAAACTGCTGCACCTGAGTGTGCACTCGCTCGGTGACTGCAGCATTCCTGCTTGCCTTAGAACACACAATGCTTGCATCAATATAATCCTTGTCTCATTGCTCAGTGCATCTCATTGAACAGTGCATCATGTACAACGTGGTTGGGGCTTCAAGAATTTAAAGGGCACCAGATCAGAAAAGTGCTGTTAAAAATATCAGTCATTTCTAGTATGCAACTACATACAAAGAATGTCAAGTAAATTCAAGGTCCTTTGCTCTACACAGAAAGCATAATGTTTCAAAAAAGACTTGAGAACTTCCTATATTCACTTCCATACTTGCTAGAAATCGTTCCTAAAGATCGTTGCTAATGAGAAAGAAAAAATCTACTTAAGAACTGGAAATACTTGTTATGAATTAAGTACAAGTTCTACTTAGCAAATGTCTTCCCTGAAAACTAAGGAGAAATGTCTGCTCATATTTCCCTAAGCTTAGTAGACAACGTATAACATGGTTCTTCTGATCAGATGATTCTGTGTGTTTGTTTCTGAGCACTTGGTTCAGACTCTTAGGAGGCATTCAGCAATCGTAATAAAGCACAATCTCCAAATTCTTGTCTGGTTGCACCCGAACAGGCCACTCTTACTCACTGATTTTTAGGCATAGACAAATGATTTCACATAAGATAGTAACTACACGGCATTATACAACATTAAGGTATAACTCTTTTAAATCAAGTGCTTTCTCCAGATCACTGTTTAGCTAATTTGGGAGGCATTATCTAGAACTATAGGTCTGAGTGCCACACTACCAACACAAACATTCAGCTTCTAAAACTGTTCCCTATGAAAGGCCAAACACCACAGTCAGCTCAAGATATGCCGATACTGAACAACATGGTGATGAGTGGCAGCATCTATCCTGCAAAGTCACTAGACTGAAACTTTCAGGGGAAATGAACACCACAAGAGGAAGTGAAATAAGCAATGCCAGGAAGATCAGATTTTGAGACTCTGAAGTATTTTTAACTCAGTTATATACAAAAGTTACACACTCAAAGTATTCTGTTTGAATATAATTCAAACAATTCTGTGCAAGAGGAAAAAGATAATTTGAGATGACTACAGAGACTGAAATCTTACTAAATATATTGAAATCAGGCTTATGTACCTGCTCTTTCACATTTGAAATATCCAGCGTGTAGTTGAGGGCAGTTTTAGCAGCTTTGTAGGGCTCCCACGCTTCTGCCAGATTCACAGTGATTCCCATGTAAATGCTAATAACCTAAGCAGAAAACAAGAAGGGTGTTTACATTTTTAAGAAGTCATCACACTTTTCATCTAGCAGAAGACTGATAAAAGAAACTGAGGAATGACTATGACAAAGAAAAAACATCTAAATCAGTCCTACTCCAGGAATGCCCGAAGGATAAAAAGGAAACGTAATCAGTCTTCCATTGCAAAGACAAACAGAAGGAAACTGTGATTCCATTTTAAGGAGCAAAGAGAAATTAATTTCAGATCATAAGGCCAAGTTACAGAATTGGAGTTGACTTGCAAGTGTTTGTAAGATACGTGATGAAAAGGAAGCCTTGGGTACTGACAGACGGAAGATTTACAGAGCTGCGGCACTATCAGTTTTGTCACACTATTGCTCCAACGTCCCTCCATCCTGGAGTGGTGGCATCTTGGGCAACACAGTCAGCTCTTGACTTTTTCTGAAAGTGTCAAAAAGGAAACCAGCAGAAAGTGGTCTGCTGGTAAGTCGATCCTTCTAACAGTGCTCAAGTGAAGCTCATTATTTCCTGCTGACAGTTCCGTAAAAGGCTACAGTTCAACTGAATGATATGAAAGCAGACTAAGTCAAATATTCTGGATGATGCAGCTAACTCATCCATACTTGATCACAAAGACAAGTGTTATTTTAAAGTAACAGTTTGTACAATGAAGTCAGATGAATAATAACGCCAGCATACACAAAAATTCAGTGTTCTCATTCTTAATGCAAGCTTGCAATTTTTCAGAAAACAAAATGAAAAACAACAAAAAAAACCCATCTGATGAGTTTTAATGAGTTTCTATTAGAACAGTCAACTATTACAGTTCCATTAATTCTTTCTCTACCATTCCACTAATGATACAGAGCAATACAATTTGAAACCAATGAAGATACATAACTGAATTTCTAGTTTCCTTGTGAAGTCTGATTCCGTTTGATTGAGACTACCTGGGGACTCTGCTGTTATATGCCAGCCTGTTTCAGTCACATTTTTTGCAGACTAGGGCTTCTGGATAGAAATCCTAAACCTTGGTACTGAGACACATGGCAATTCCGTTTTGCTCACTGCACCTTACCAGGTCTGTGGAATTGCACAGAGCAACAAGCTTTGTGTCTAACTTATCTGGACAATGGCATGGAACATGTCCTCAAACAAGTTTTCAAATATCAGCGTGGAGGGGGATTTTTTGGAAAGCAAGACTGCCATCCAGAGGGGCCTGGACAAGCTGGTAGAACTCACCAGCAGCAAACAGATGAAGCTCTACAATGACGAATATGAAGTCCTGTACCTGGGGACAAAACCAAACCCTTACAATAGCACTGCCTGGGAAATGACTGCCTACGTAAGAATTCTGCAGAAAAGGAACTAACCACACCCTGGTGGACAAACTGAACATGAATTAGACATGCAGCCTTAAGACAGCAAAGACCAATAATACGCTAGCCTACATCAGCCAGATTGTAGCCAGTGGAATAAGGGAAGTGTTTATTCCCCTCCAGTCAGCCCTCATAAGGTCCCATTTAGAGTTGTGTGTCTGTATCTGAGTTCCTCAGTACAAGACTGGGATGAACTGAGTGGAAGGCTACTAAGATGGGACCCACTGGGGAAGTATTAGTTGAGGGAGCCTGGTTTGCTTCAGCCAGAGAAAGGAAGGCACAGGGGTCTGACTGCAGTCTTCCATTACCTAAATGGAAATTAAGACTAAGACAGAGCCAGACTCAGCTCAGAGGTGCACAGCAAAAAAAAAAAAAAGAGGCAACGTTCACAAGTTAAAAGACAAATTTTGGCTGGACAGAAGGAGAAGCTCTTTGCTATGGGAACGATCAGGCACAGCCACAGGTGCCCACAGAGGCTGCAGAAGCTTTGTTCCAGATATGTTCAAAACTCAACTGGACAAGACCAGCTGATTTAAACCTGAAGTTAGTCCTGCTTTAAAAAGCAGGCTGGACTGGAAGATGCCTGTATGAACCTTTTTCTATGATCCACTTTACCATGATGGTATCAGAATGTATCTGATTTAAGCATTTACAATGATAAATGGTATTTTCTAAGGATACCTTTCCATGCTTATCCAGGTTTGACTCAGACTGCTTCATTCTGAACAAAGATTGCTCCAGAAAAGAATCAGACCAGATGCTTTTAGAACACTTTTTTTTTTTTGTAAAGCGTACTGTAAAAACTAGGTATACTGTTTCTATAGCATTAAACTCAGACAACAGTTTTAAAACAACACTAAATTTTACCCAGTTATCAGGAAAGTATTTATCCACTATCTCTCTCATTTTTGCTTGCTGTGTGTGAAGAATAGAAGGGTCAAAATACAGTATCACATAGAGCATAGCAGCCTGAGTAGCCAGGGCAGTGCTGCGGTGTTCTGGTAAGGGATATGCAGAAACCTAGGAACAGAGAACAGAACAAAACAGGACGTAACATAATGCAACATAAACTACTTGCAAATATCATGATGCACCTTAAAAAGTACTATCTATCTTATATAGCACGTAGGATGCTCTGACACAAGGAGGATACGCAGGTAAGCTGGGTATGCTTGTACATGCAGTGTATTTACCAGATACATTCTACAGAATATAGAAGCTGACTGTGGAGATGTCTGCTAACTTTTAGAGGCTACAATAAGATGTGTGTTGTACATGAGTCAAAGGAGGGATGAACCAAAGAGCTTAAAATGATTTGAAAGCATCAGGGCTAGAAATAAGCATTGCATAAGGATTGGGTATGCTGTAGTTCATCTCACACAGAAGCAAGGATAAGTTTAATAAAAGAGACAACTACAATGCAGCTAATTGAATCATTCAGCAATTCTATCAACTTACATTGATTCAAATTACCAACTGAAATTTCATTTTAAAAATACAT
Organism: Penelope pileata; assembly: GCA_013396635.1. NCBI lineage: Eukaryota > Metazoa > Chordata > Aves > Galliformes > Cracidae > Penelope > Penelope pileata. Next base: position 48,713 of record WBMW01005031.1, read on the forward strand.
AAGATAATATATTAAAAGACCTCCATACTAACAGCTAGCATCAAAATCATATTCAATAAAAAAAAATAATGATTTGACATAAAGAAAACTGTTCTGTGCTTCTATTTATTAACATCCTAGCTTTATTTAATTTTAGCTGGTTACATTCTTAGGTTAAGTGTTTAGACTAGCAAGAATAATTGGGAGGCTTCTGCCCACTGCCATCAAAAACAAGCTGCAAGTATCAAAGCAGATAACAACTTAGACATAACATACTGTAGTAAAACAAGCTGCACTTAGTCTGGGTTGAATTGAAGATTCCTACCCTAATTTAACATTTTGCACTACATTTGGAAAAAGTACACTAATTATAATCGTGCTTTGTACAAAAATATTAATGTTTTTCATCATTAAGCACTATAAAATAGAAACCACGAATTTTACTTTATTGTAAATAAACTAAAAATATTGCATAAAAAAGAGGGCAAGTAATTTCAATATAAAATATCAGTTCTAAGCAAGATTTCCTGATTAAGTATGTTACAAGAGCATAGTCCCATTAACACTAAGTTTTCTTACCAGAGACATAAATTATGTCAGAATGGCTGTTCTGCACAACTTGCTAAATGTTTTTTTTTTTTCCTGTTTCTAGAACTCTCCATAGCTTAAAAATTACTACAGTGGGGTACTTGAAAATGCATTTTTTCCCATTGAATGTTAATGTCTGTCCACAGTCTGAAAGCACTTTCAGTAAGCTCCTTACTTTTACATTACTACTTGCAAAGATTTAAGCCTTTGCTCATTTCTTCTATTGTTCCCTAACCTTAAAATGCTGTTTTTCTGTCTTCTATATACGGTTTCAGTTATCCAGGATTCACTAAAAGCCTGCCACCAACTACAGAAATAAAATTCTCCAAGCTAAAGACCAAACTCTGCCTAAAATCAAATGCTTTGTTAAAGTTCTCTCAAAGGTACTGCATTGGAAGAGACTGTAAATGTCGCAGCCATTATTCATACATTTTTTTTCCCTCCTTTATTGATACAATTATCACAGTTAAGAACTGCGATGCTAGGGTTTATTTTTAATGAAGTTGTCTTAGAGATGATGAATCTTTTTCTTTTTTCAGTAACTAAAATAATGGGAATCTCTGAAGGAATGAGTTAAGAGTAGCCAGTTATTTAAGAACTGAAACAGGTTGCCCAGAGAAGTTTTGCAATCTTTACCTCTGGAGATATCTAAAGCCCACGTGGATGTGGTCCTGGCCAATCTGCTCTACTTGACTCTGCTCAAGCCAAAGGGTTGGACTATGCGATTGCAAAAGGTCCTTTCCAACCTCCACAACTTGGTGATTATGCAATTTATATTTTTCTGAGCTTTGTCGCTGAGCACCTGACCTAAGAAACCATTTGATATTCAGTTTTAGGTCCCTCTTATCTCACAGTAACTTACCTGATTGTAAATGTCGTCTGACCGCAAGCGGCCAACAACCATGCTGATGAATGTTTCGCTTATGGGCACCCTGCTGAAGTAACTCTCAGGGTAGTTTGGAGGTCTTTTAGCTCCAGGTTGGCTCGAGTATCCAGTGCTCCGAAGCAATTTACAGATATCATCTAAATTGGAATCAGCAGAGGATCGGGCAGCACTGTTTCACAAAAGGAACGAGTGACAATTCAGCTTTATGACCTACTCATTTCCTCCTCTCCCTTCCCTTGTAACCATGTCCTTCCTCCAAGAAAAATGATCAGATACTATGGTCTGGGAGATTTTTGGATGTTTACCCCATTAATACAATTCCTACCATATTATGGGAGGACATTGGTACATGTTCAGACTGAAATCCCAGATAAGCATACAAAGCACGAAAAGAAAAATGGACTTTATGCAGGGAAAGAAACAAATAGCTTTCTAATCAGAGGAGCAGTTTTGTTCTGTTTTTCTCCCATCCCCCAATTAATGAATTCCTCTTGTTGCTCTGTTCCTGCAGTCCAGAGTTAAGTTAAGCAATCCTCTCATTATATATTATATAACAACACAGGCAAAGCAGCACAGGTACAGGATAGTCCATTTTTTAGTTACATCACGTGTGAAAAGATTTGTACTTACAACCTTTTAGACTCTATCTGTCATATAATGATGCTGTCAGTCTACTCTGGAAATCTCATCATTGATTCTCTAGCACTGTAACTACAAGAAGTCTGACTTGCAATACATTCGCCATCTAGATCCTGCCATTCAGGACTTCTCATCTGGGAACCTGTGACACCCTCACAGCTCACACTTGCAGTGCTAAACCTTTAGCTGAAAGTTTGACAGTGGATTTCAAATCTCCTTCTCCAGTTTTACAGTTGGACCTGCAACAACAGCTAATGCAAGCACTACTGATAACCAGAGAGCTCTGCAGAACTATCAGAGACCATCTGAATGCTCAAACAGGTGCTGATATTTCCATTTACCTTAATTCAGCAACCCATTGAACCTAGCACATCATGTTATGTTCTTTCAGCCCTGAGCGCTTTTGAATATCAGTATAGGTTACCTGTATCTGTAGTAGGAAACCAACNAGGGGGGTTGGAACAAGATGATCTCTAAGGTCCCTTCCAACCTGAACCATTCTATGATTCTATGATTCTATGATTTACCTTAATTCAGCAACCCATTGAACCTAGCACATCATGTTATGTTCTTTCAGCCCTGAGCGCTTTTGAATATCAGTATAGGTTACCTGTATCTGTAGTAGGAAACCAACATTCTTTCTCTGACTTCTCCTTCAATTTTCTGGTCAATAACAAGTAGCATGACTCCATACAGATAGAGTGCTTCACACTGTCCAGAAAAAGCAAGAATGAAGGAAATACGATTTGAAGTAACATTAGAAGACAAACAAGCGTTGACAAACTAACACAGTGTCAACTCTGTAGTTAATACAAGGTGAGAAATGACAGGCTGTAGATTTTTGGAGGTTGTCCTCCTCAAAGTAAGCTGTAACACCACACTTGGTGAATTTTAATTTTTGTCTAGTTTGGCATTTAACTAGTTGGTTCAATTTCTACTATTACATTTCTGAATACTTACTAAAAGTTGTTTTCCATCTTCATTAAGGAGGACTGTTTCTAATGTTTGCTGAATGTAAATTCCTTCGTTGAGGTCATCTAAATATCTAGGAATCATAACAAAGAGTTGGTCATTGACTACTTTACTCTCAAAATTTGTCTCCTCCAAACTCAATTAACCAAATTCCTCTGAAAATCAGAGACATCAGAACATCTCTGTAGCACAAGCAGCAGAAAAGAGTACTATGAAACAAGAGGCTGAATGGAACTCCTAGTTCCATCAAAATCCTCCTTCCATTTCTAGATGGTTTATGGGAACTACACTGGAGAATACCCCGTAACTTACAACTAACATCCTCCCAATAATTGTATTGGTGGGTAACCGCCTGAGAACAAAGTTTGATAAGGAAAAGCTCCTCCCTCACTGCAAAATACAGCAAAATCATCATATTTTCAATTTATCCCCCAAATATCTCCTAGACATACGTTAAATTTATCTCAGCTGCAATGTGGAAGATAGAGCTAGAAACAGAGAATTTTCATCTGCATTAATGGAACATTTCTTCTCAGTAAAGGGATTTCCAGGAACACTATGTATTACCACTAAGATTAATCTTTTCATATAGAATCAATAACAAAAACAAATCTTAGTCTTAAGATTCTCTGGAACTTTTTCTTAGAGCATTTCATGATCTTTCCTAATGTTTTCCCAGCTAAGAGTAGCAAACTTCAAGCAACTCCACTGAGTAATTAAGTTCAAGTTATTGCAAGACTGTAACAATTTAGTCTGATAACAGGTAGTCTCCATTTAAAAAAAAAAAAAAAAAATCTTCAAGACAATATCCAAGAAGAGAAAAAACAGCTCTAGCTCACATTTCTGTTGGTAAAAAACAGTAGGAGTAAACTGGTCAGATTGCTTCTCACCATTAAGACTGAACAGTACTCTAGTCTTTAGGGAACTCCACAAGTATTTAAGATGCTATATACTCTACCTGTTTAAATCTACAATGTATTTATGTACACTCTGAAAAGCCAGATAAAATCTTGTCAAAATTTCAATGTTGTTTTCACGAAATTCTTCATCTAAATCCAGTAGTTCAGGTTTGGCTTCCAGTTTGCCTTCACATGCTTCAGGCCCCTACAAAAAGACACTCACGCTTAGTCAGCACCTGGCTGTGCCCATGACACTTTTCACTACGACACAAAACATACAACCACCAGCATGCACATAACATTTCTTGCTAAAACAAGAACTTGTAGTTTTCTAAACTACTTTATGATTAAACATTTATTCCATAAAGATGAATTTTACATTTTTTTTACAATGATTTTAAATATGATTTCTCCTATGTAAGCAAAGGAATAGTTAACGCTTCGAGTAAAACCCTGATGCATCTAAAGCTGCTGTGCTTTTTGTAGTGCATTCTCCCTGCTGGAATTTCTTCCTTTACACATTTGATCTGATTGATTTCTCAGCCAGAATCCCTAACATTGAGGGCTCGCAGACAGCTGTAAGCTTAGTACCTTTTCATGCATTTAAACTGCTTGAAAGTTTAAATGTTCAGCATTAGTACCCCAAACTAATGCAGTAACTGTCACTAACAACTGTGTGGGAAAAAGGGTAGGGATGACAAGCCTGACATCCTTAAAGCAATAGTACAAGTTCATTTATTTTTTTAATTTTTTTAGAAACTATTTACTGCTGTAAACACATCTCATAACATCTATGTGGTCTCGTCCCCAACATCTAACTGAAAATATAATTATTTAGAACTTATTCTAATTGAAAAATACTAACATTTAACTTAAAAATACTGCTGACACTCCACAGATCACTTACCCTGGCATAAGGTCATGACTTCAAAGGATTCAGTAAACAGGAACTCAATAAAAATAGGTTAAAACATAGTTAAAATATCAAGTCTTAATACCTGGCCGGTAATTTTTGTCTGATTTTAAGAACAGTCTTTTGTTGCTCCTTCTGTCTTAAACTGCTACATAAAACAAAGGATAAATGTAGGTCCAAAACTGCCTATGGATTCTTAAAACATCTAATCTCGTTAACTAATTTTAAGAATCATGAATATATAAATGAAGAATTGGCACTGATAATATCTGTTTTATATTTCATTGATTTTGGTGCAATTACTCTAAAAAGCTGCAGCACTGTTTTGCTTCCTTAACACTCAAAAATCTTCTAGGTTCCAGGATAATTGTATTTCTCACCAATTATACCTATTTGTTTTGAAATTTTCAAGTAAATTGGAAAACTAAAAGAAAAAAATAATCAAAAAATACTAACGAACACTTAGATCTAAAGGTGTCTGTGAAATCAATTGTACTTAGGGCTTTCAGTGTCCGAGGCTCCCAGCCAGTGCTCAAAGGTTACAGCTCTTACCAGTTCTCCTCCTCCTCCCCAACACTGCTGTATCACTAATGTTTATTTTATTGTACAAACCAGCCTAACTCAAATTACATTGCCTCTGTAGCTAAATCACACTGGAGAATGATAGAGGGAAATGCAAAGTTGAAGCTTCTAGCAGGATGTAAGGAAAACACGGGCTTTACAGGCTCACTACTCTGATTTGTTTGTTGATTCAGTGCATGTGACAAGTCCAGTGAGTGCACAATCACGGCACTGTCAAACAGGAAGGCATGGAGCAGCTTTCAGGGCTGCAAAGAATAAGCTACAGATAACCAAAGGAAGACAGGCATGCTGCCCACAGTACTGCTCCAAGGAAAACAACCCACTCACAGGCTGAGACCCTGCTGGTGAAAGTAAAATTTAAAGTTAGTTGAGGAAATAAAAACTGAAAACAAAACAGAGAACCCAGAACTCCAAGCCTTCTGTGATCAGTATCTGCTGAAATGGACAGAGCAGACGGCTCATCACACATTCTAAAGGGCTGTTCTTCTGCATATACACTCAAAACAGCAACCTCCCTCTAGCACTACACCTCTCAGGGCAGGTACTGGTTAGGCTTACAGGCTGCCCAGGTGTCTGAGCACAGAGCCCTCCTCAGACAGGTTCTGCTCACAGAAATGAGGAAGAAGAGGCTGAGAACGACCAGAGCTATGCAAAATACAGGACAGTCCAGACTGGGAAGGTCACCGTGCAAGCATATCCTAATTGCTGTCTCAGTTGGGTAAACTTTTGGTAACCAAGCAGCAAGTCATTGTAGACAATTCTGAAGCATGCTAGCAATACGAATAGTCAGGAATGGGTTTTGTAACCCCTGTGCTTTACCAGGCCAGCAACACTCTGAAGAGAAGTGTTACAATAGAAGAAAAGGGTTTACCTTGAAATAACTGAAATCAAAGATGATATCTCCATACTTCTGCTGATCAGCCTTGTCCTTCAGCCTGAAAACCCCAGGAATAAATTCAGAGAGTCTTAGGAGTTCTGCAATGATGGCATTTCCACAGGAGATGATCCGAAGAATGGCCTGGCCACACAAATTGTTTTCAGCAAGAAAATCCACCATGGTGGTGGAGCTGGATGGCCTGCAGCCCACTTCTGGATGTCAGCTGTCTGGTTGTTTGCAGGAAGAAGCCTGGAGGGAACACGAGCTGCTCCATTAACAGTACCTGCAAAAAGAAAGCCAGACACGTTCCAAGTGTTTTAACAGTTTAACCTATGAGGATCTTTAAGCATACACCTGAATGTTTTGGTTGATGAAATCTAAATGCTCCAATTAAAAGATTTGGTAAAGGGGGAAAAAAGCACGGAGTTCACCCCCGTCAGATACGCAGCGTTTGGCTCAGCCACCTGCACAGCCGGGGAGGGAGAGCATGGCAGCAGGGAACCTGAAGACAAACGTTAAAGAACAACATGACCACAAGCAGTGAAGCAACAGAGGCCATGCAAGGAAAGCAAACACAAAAACGCCCAAATCCAACCAAAATGACTGGGATGTGCCATAGCAAAGCAAGGAAAACCGCTGAACCAGATGGAAGCAGGACGGCCCCATCCCTCTCTTTACTGCTGAAGGCTCTGCTCCTGTGCTGTGGCTGCAGCTCCCAGCCATTTTCATTTATTGACTTTTTATTTTTTTCTGGAAGATACGGAGTGCAGCTCTGCTGAAAATAAGTTTTCAGAGATACTTCTGGGAGGCTTCGAGCTGCCTTCGGGCTCCAAGCGAGGCCCTCCCGAGCCACTGCACCCAGCTGCGGGCAGCTGTGCCCCGTGGCCGGCAGCGGGGCCCGGAGGGGCAGCCCTGGCCTTGCACCCCCGTCCCCACCCGCTCCCCCCCGCGGGCAGCGCGGCCCAACGCCCCGCCGAGCGCCGCGGGGCCGCTCCGAACCCATCGCCGGAGCCGGAGCGCGGGCCGTGCCCTCCCGCAGCGCCCGAACGCGCCTCAGGGCGACCGCGACGCCANGGACGGCCGGGACGGGGGAGGGGCTGAGGGGCCGCTGTGCTCCGTGCGTGGGGGCGGGGGGCGGCTCCGCTGCTCTGCGGGTAGGGAGCGGAGCTCGGTGCTCTGCGGTGGGGATAACGCTGCGGTGGACGGGCACCGTGTGCCCAGGGGCGGGCACCGCTGGGGTGGGCACCTGTGCCCCGCTGCAGGGGCGGAGGGCGGAGCGCTGAGGTTCGCTCACCTGCTGAGCGCTGGAGCGGCGGAGCGGGAGCTGTGACCGGGGGCTTTGCTCAGCTGTCCTGCCGGGACCATTGCATCGCTTCGTGTTGAAAGAAAAAGGCCGCCTTGCTGGGCTCACTTGGTCTTTTTCAACTCAGTTTTGCTCGTTGTATTTTCCAGAAGTGCGGCGTAAGCAAAAAGAAGAGAGATTTTGTCTGACAGTACTTAAATTTCCTTCCAAAAGGCAGTTGGAGCTGGAGCTGCCAGCGCAGTGCTGCGGTGTGGCAGCATCAACAACAGCTGCAGCTCCCGCAGCTCGGTCAGGGCTTCCACAGATAGCGACAGGACAAAGAAGCCTGCTCAATTTTTCACTACTGTTTTTTTCCAGATCCTTGTCTCTTGGGGTTTATTTGTGGAATTTCCAAAAGAACAGCAGGCTTGCTCAGTGAGTGAGAGTTACCAGGTTCAAGAAGTGAATTAGGTTCTTGCTGCTAGCTCTGATGCACTGAATGTGCCCGGAAAGATAAAGCTGCTGACATGATGCTGTGTGGCTGTTTAACAGTGTATAATAAAGTTCGGATCACAAACAGTTTTGGTAAGATGCTAAACAGCTGCTTAAAAAAAAAAAGTTAACAAAACAACAGCTTAAAGCATTCACTATTAAAGATATCTTTAAGAGCATCCTTTTTTTCTTTTTTAACTTCCAAAGAGTTCTATAAGGAACTTTTTGCATGTCTTCTGCTGCCAGTTTGACAGCGTTAAAGATGCCTGAAGGTAACAGTTGCTGTCTTTTGACAGGGTGAGCATGAGCTGAGCTAGCTGGAGCAGGTGTTGAGGCCTGCTGCTTCCTCCCTGGCAAGATGCTCGTGTAGAAGGGAGAGAGAGGAAAGCAGTTCATACATAACTCAGAAGCTCAAGGTGTGGTGAGCATGACCATCACTGTGCTGTAAAAGCTATTGTAAGCCCATGACCTAAACACAGTGTCGTAAAAGAGTCCTGAGTAGCCAAGCACATTTTTGAAGCAGAAAAAATTTAAAAAGGAAAGAAAACATTGGAAGAGAAAACAACAGGTATTCAGGTCTGGTAATTTGCGTGATCATGAGGAACATGACATGTTGTTCAGGTTGGGATGAGTGCTAGATGGAGTTCTGGAATCCCAGGGTAAGTGGTAGAGGGAGGTGGCACCTTAGGTATGAAGAGCTTGGGCAAAGCTGTGTCCTTTCTGTCGCGACACTTTGCATATCTCTGTTGGAGGGTAGCCTTTCAAAGGCTGTTGTTGATACAACAACTCAGCCCCTTGTCGATTTGTGTACCATTTAGATAAAATTTCTGCTATAAACCAATTTTGTTTGTGGATTCTTTTCCCTCCCTGCTCTCCAATACGATCTCAGTGTAGTCCTAGAAAATCCCAGTTGCTCTGTTTACAGGAACTAATGCTGTATTTCTGCCTAAGACTTGCTTTTATAAACAACCGTATTTAAAGCTGAGCAGAATTTTTCTTGTCTCCTGGAACTTAAAAGTATAAAACTCCACACACACCAAATCCTTGTTTCTTATAATTCCTACATGTTATCCAGGGAAGTTATGGTAAAGCATGAAGAAGGAAGAGCAGAAGTTGAAATGTTTGAGAGGAGACCACCAACTGGTGTGAACAGTGTAGATAGGGATAGTGTAAGCAAACCCACTTCAAAGCTGCATTAACAACAGAGGAGAAGCAGTTAATCCCAGGAAGGCTGTAGGATGTGGGTCTGTATTGGAGAAGACAGTGATGAGAATGACAAACATTGTGTGACACCATTCTGTGCCAATGGAACATTGCTACTAACACCAAAGTTTGTGACAGCTTTGGGGGAAGCAGGCACCACTTGTAAGGTGGGCTTTGTTTAGAAGTGATGCTGGATGATTTGCTGTTAAATACTTTCTTAGAGCAGTTGCCCTTTATTTTTTCCAAGGAATAGCAGTTGAAACAGTCCTGTGGTTGGTGAGGCTGAATTTGATGACAGATGTCATACTTCTTGTTGTTGATGACATGTCTAGGAAACACAGGGAAATGCTTGGACATGTGGGCTTTCTTTGGAGCATGCAAGCTAACATTCAGTTTAAACCTCTTCGTGGTTTAGCAATAGAAATAAGCAGAAGAAAACTGCAAGTTTCTTTTTGTCATGTAGTTGTGCTTAATATTGAATAAAGGAATTGAAAACCTCTGGTGAATTGCAGTTCCACTGACACTTGGGAGCTAAGATTTCATTCTTGCCCTCTGATGCTTCAGTGGTCCTGTTAACAGTGCTTAATGGCCAGCTATCTGCGCTTTGGTTTTCTCCCCAAAGTTTTTTGGGTGTAAACTGCACTCAAAATGTTTTATCTGTTATTTCTAGAGTAAGGATTTCAAGATGCCGGGAGGTGCAAGAATCTCGTTCAGCACCGTGAATTCCTCTCTCTCGTCTCTGAAGAACTGCCAGTCTTACATAAATACTGGAATGGATATCACTACTCATGTTGCCCTTGACCTGGTGGAAAATTTCAGTAAGTAATTCTTCTGAGTATTTTCTTTCTTTTGTATTGCGTCCTGAATCTCACAGATTAATCCTAGGCCTGCATACTTGGATTTAGTTGTAGTCGGTATCAATCTTCATCATAGAAACTGTTGCTCTTCTGGGTTTAAAGGGTGTTTCCATTCCAGTCACCTCGTTATTGTCTTCAATAATAAATTCAGTGAAAATATCAGTACCAAGCAAACATTGTCCCAGCTTTTGTGACACCCAAGATTAATTGTGTTCCAGTGCTTATTATCCTACTACTTTGTAAAACCTTCAACATTGCTGAATGAGATGTAGAAGACCTCCTTAAGGTGAATAAAATGACTTTTCTATCTAATCTTGCTTCTTTGTGTGTGTTTTGTTTAATGTTTAGGACAAGACATGAAATAGTGCTAATGATTGTGAGTACAAAGCTTGAGGCACTTGTTAGGGGATGCAATTTTTTAAAATGCCGTCTGTTTCTCTGCTGGAAAAAAGGCTCTTTAAGGGTGCTTCAATTTGGACATGTACAAGCTAGGGTACCTTAAATCTCTAATTTCTTCTAAGTGTCTTGTCATTGCTATGTCACAGTAGCAGATGCAGTGCAAAGCTACTTTGCAAAGACAGATATTAGGCCTCTCATTTCTGTAGCTCCTTTGCTCTGTGATAACATTTTCATTGGGGGAAGGAGGAAAGCAAACCTTTAAAGCTCCAAAACTCTGAAAGCTTTAATTCTGAGTGGACAGTGAGAGTCCTCTAAAAGAAATGATTTGTCATACATTAGAAATCTTGCATTCAACTAAGCCAAGGTTTATGTACAGTTGAGATGAATGCTTCTCTGTTTGTGTAGTGTGATAGTTCTCTCTCCTCTGACCTTTTTATCCGTATTGCTATCAGAGACAATCGACAGCTGTTCCTGAATGGGTAGAGGAAATGGCAGCTTGTCTCAACAGTCAGCTGGGGATTCCCTTGTGGCAGAACGGGTGTAGCCAGTTCTGTTTCTCTCTGCTTGTGCAGCCACCATCTCCTGCTTTGCCATAAGCTTCAGCAGGAGCCAAGTCAAGCCTCCATTGCGTTCACATTTGGAGGGATGAAAGGGAACTTAAGCTTCACTGTGCAGGTTTGCACTGAAGATCTGTGCATTACACTCCTTGTAAATTTCATTATCTTTCTCAGTCACGCACTTCTGGCATATTAGTCTCTAATTACAACCTTAAAGTTATTTTGTTCAGTCAGTAACCAAAAGGGCTTTACTTAATACATTGTCCAGAGAGAAAATTATTCTTTGTGCAATTTGTATGGTCATTGTTACAGATAAGCTATATAATGTGACTTGGAAACAGCTCTTAGACCATAACATTCACTTTATTTTAGTGTGGGCAACATCCTGTAGAATCATAGTTCTGGGGCTATAAAGCATGACCTTTCAACATAATCCATCCATTCTCTACAGTAAAGCTATTACAGACTTGTATTTGTAGTTTAAAGACTATGTAGTTTAAATCTGTATGCTCTGGTGTTGTGTGTGTTAACTTTTCACTTACTGTAGTTGTCTTCTTCACTCCTACTCTGAGCTGATTTATGTACATGTGAACGTGGAACAAGGAAATAAGCGAAGCTCCCTCACCTCTCTTTTACAACCTTTGGTTTTCATTCCCTTGGCTATGTAAAGGTCATCTTCATCTCCTCTTGGGCTTCCATTTCTTTAGTTTATACAAAGCCCTCAGTAAAGATACAAAGTTTCTGTGGCATGACATACTTCTAGTAAATAAATACTGTGGTGTTTTGGTTTATTTTTGGCTTTTTTTTTCTTGGGCTGTTTCTGAGTTAGCATCATTTGGTCTGCTAAACTTGGCTGTTAAGTTCGTATGTCCAAGTGATATGTGACAAGTTCTATTTCTGTAAAGTTGTCACCCACCTATCCTATTTAGCCGTCATATTTTGAGGCAAAGTATTCATTTAATTTTGAGACAGCTTTAGATAATATGATTCTGCATTCTTTCTCCTGTCCCATTTGCAGTTTAATTTCCAGCTTCTGACAGGTTTCATTGCTAAGCTTTGCAGTAGCAAGGAATTCTGTTGGGATTATTATTTTATTTTACAAGCATTCTTGCTGTGAAGGTATCTTGTTCCTTTGGGCTTTCATGTTACACAACTGCTTTTTGGGAATAGTACTGGGGTAAAATCGTCTTAGGAAGTATGTGTGAGAAGTTGCATTTACATCTGAAGTTAAATAAAGGCATGCAAAGTTAGTGCAGTCAGTGATGTCTGTTTCTTCTCTTAATCGCTGCTCTCCAAGAGCCTGATCCTGAAAATACTTACTGGTAAGCATGTTTATTAAATAACACACATTAGTGTTTGCTGGACTAGGCATTGTAACACAGTAACATGGAGGGACCTGATAGTAAATTAGATTTTTTTTTTCTCTTTCTTTCTTTTTTTTTTTAAGATCTAACTGGATCGCTTTTCCCTCTCTTAGATTACAGCAGTGGGTTTGCTTTGTTGTTGTGTTTGAGATGGTTTATAGGCAGCAAACACAATACATCCCTTTTTTTGAAAGAGCCTGTGTATGGTTTTTCTACCTTCAGAGCTCTAATATAAGAATGAAGAAGAAATACAAACTAACAAATGTAAATGTGATCTGACATACTTGAGGTGTTTTTATGGTATGCCGATTTTGAGTGTTTCCCTGTTAAGTGTTGCTTTGGGCAACCTGGTCTAGTGGGAGGTGTCCTTGCCCATGGCAGGGGGGTTGGAACAAGATGATCTCTAAGGTCCTTTCCAACCTGAACCATTCTATGATTCTATGATTCTATAAGTAAAAGTCGCTTATTGCATTTTAGCACTGTAGGGCTAGAGAAGGGTATTTGGTTTCTGACATAGTGAAAAAGGATACAGAGAACGCTTCTGGGGAACATAAAAAGAAAAGTTTGGTGTTTCAGCACGTTTGTATGCGTGAGTTATAAAGCAGGCACATGACTGTTGTGGTGGAGTGAAAATCAAAGCTCACTAGGGGGCAGGCAAAGATAGGAAGTAAGGAGTACTGCCATGAAAATTCCAAAAAGCTCTGAGAAGAATCTGGCTTTTTTACCTCTGTTGATCTGGCCATGATCCCTGAGCAGCCTAAAGCCCTCTCCAGTTAAACCATCCAGAGAACAAAGAACTCAATGGTTATGGAAGCTGTAAAAACCTCTCCGAATGATTGTGAGTTTAAGCTATTTAAACAGGTGGTGGTAGTGTTAGGTAGAATAAAGAGGCAGTAAATCTACCTCTTAGATCAGGAAACCCAGAGGGCTGCTGATAGGAAGAGGTGCCAGACTTGTGGGCAAGAACTGGCTCAGGATACTCTGATTTGTAGTAGCCTTGCAACCTACAGTAACCTTTCTTTAGAAGATCTGAGATGCTTTGCAAACACTGGCTAAGCCTCTCAGCTCTCTGGGAGGTAAGAAATGGTTACAGGGATTACTTTACCGCTGTTAAAATGAAAATCTTTTGGGTGAGTAAAGGCTGCTGTACAGAAATGTTGAAACTGTATAATAATCCAGAAGAGGAAGAGTTTTCCTCTGCCTGATTGAAAGAGCAGAGAAAACGTAACTAGAAAATAGAGGGAGAGGGGTTTTGAGCTGGACAACAGATTAGAATTGCATACTTATGGATAAATGTCACAATAGATCTTTCACACCTTTACGTTGATGTAGGCTTTGAAAGTTTCACAACAAAATCAAGCACTGGGTTTCCATTTAAACAGTAATTTCTTATGGGGAATTCCCCCTAATGAAATGAGACCATCCTTTCTCTTAGCACCATGTTTCCCTTTAGGAAGCTGCTGTCTTCCTACTGACTCACTTAGGTCCTGTTTAAATGGATTTTATCTGTTTCTGGATGAAGGTGGCATGGCTGCATGCCAGTGCATATACTGATGCTACCATGCATTGCTATGCTGCTGTAGTTGAACTTACTCAGTCTTAAAAGCTGTAATAAAAGCTCCTGTAAACATTAGTCTGAGAAATCTAGAAGAGTGAGGGAATCAGTTTAACTAATAAAAATTACAATTCAAATGATTTTGGAGGTACAAAGATTTGTAGCATTTCATCACATTTCTACATTTTGAAATGTAGGACAGAATGTTCCAGTTAATCTAATTCTCTGCATACTGAAACGAGTTCATTTTACTACTTTCTACAAAATAAGAATACTAATAAAAACAATGCTTACTCATTTAACAGGAATATTGGAAAGTTTTAATACCCAATTTTTCCAAGCAGATTCAATAATCTCTACTTATGCATAGAATTGTCTTGACGTCTGCTTGCAGTCCACAATGGTAAGTTTAAAGTGATTTCTGTCCATTCAACCCTTATTTAATGTTGTGAGGTGTTTTGAGAATCTGAGTGGGAGACAATCATAGAACCACAGAATGGCTTATAATGGTGTTGTCACTAGTAACAGACCTCACATGAAGAAGTTAAAAGAAAGATACTTTGCAGCAGAATTAAAACAGTCTGAAATGTCTCTGAGGCCTCTAATGATATAAAGTCAGAATCTGTTCCCAGCTTTGTACTGCATCCCCTTTCTCTTGTACCTCCTAGCATCTCGTTCAGTGCTGCTGTCTTCTGGAGATAAAAGATCTATTGCATCTTTCTCTTTTTTCAAAAACAGCGTTGTCTTATGCAGGTGTTTTAAAATGTTGCTATAATAAAGGCCATGTAAGTAACAAGACAGGCTGTGTGAAGTTGGTTTAAGTATGTCCCTTGTACTCAAAATATGCTGGGACGTTCTGTGGTCCAGTCCAGCAAAACACTGAAAGAAAGGATACATCTAAATTCTTGAGTGATCCACCAACTTTCAGAATGATCTCTGTCTTAACAAGCTTAAGTACATGCTCATATCCTTTGGGAATTTGAAGGTGGCATTGTTAGAAATCGGTTATAAATGCAAATGAAATCATCTAAGTTCTTCTATGATCTGTATCCTTTTAAATTTACCCTCAGTCTGTTGTTTGAGCTTTAGTAGTGTGATTGAAAAAAGAATTTGCTCTCAGTACTTGTTTGGCAGCTTCTCTCTATTGTAATGCTCCTAGAACTTCAGGCCTTCTGTGAACACCTCTGCACAGTGAGAAGCAGCTATTTGCACTGCTCACTTCCCTTCTGTAAGTTGTTGACCATCTCAACTTAAACTCAGCATCTTCCTGTAGAGTTAGAAAGGACATCTATGTGGAACATTTGAAGGATAGGTCTTTTTCTGTTATTTGAACTGGTATAACATGCCATATGTATTGACTGATGTGCTGATAATGGTATGAATGTGCCATAACAAAGACATTAATTCCCAGCTTTTTTTAAAAAAAAAGAAAGAAAATGTTGCCAGTTTGCTGAAGATGGCAGTTTTATCTGATTCCTTGAAAGTAGGAGAACTCAAGAATATGAGACTATGAAGTACACAAAGCTGTAGATATCAGAAGAAAAATGACTAATTTGTCATCATCTCCTGGCTTCTAGCCCAGCACTTTGCTTTTTAAAGGGATAATTGAGGGGTAATTGCTTTTATCTCCGATCTGGAGCCAAAGCCATGTGGAACTGAGAAGAATGGCCAAAACAAATTGGGAAATAATTGGAGGTGCTGGAGAGTATGCTAACTATAGACAAGATGATCACTATATATAAGCATAACATGTCTAAAAAGCATTTTAGAGCATTAGTGCATAGACTTTTGCCTAATTATATGGACAGGTTTTCAAGGAGACAGCAAGGTACTTCTTTGATGTTGAGGACTTTTCTTCCAACCACACGTCACGTTCCCACTGTAAAATACCAAGGCCCAGGAGTGTGGAATTAGGTCGATATGAAGTAGTTATTCCACCTGAGCTTAGCAGGGAAGAAAAATGTGCTGCTTCTTTTTTCCCTCAGAAACTTCCCCTGAATCGTCATGCAGCTGCTCCTATGGCTGCTTCCCATCTGTATAACACAGCAGTGATCTTCCTGTCACTATGTCAGCGTCTACGGGAGATTTCCTCACCCCCATGCCCTCTGCTCTTTTTCTCCATGCTCAGAGGATTTTTCTGCTCACCGCTCTGTACAGGGTAAGCCCATGGGGCTTTCAGAGCATTAGTGATAGGATGTTGTGGCATGTGCCCTGGATTAAGCTAGCCCTTTGCAGCTCTGGCTCTTCCTTTCTGCTTGTCTGCCTTTGTTTCCTATTGCATAACCTGCTCCCTCTGCCAGAACAGCTTCCCTCAGTCCTGGCTGCTCAGCCCATTTCCATTTCCCCATGCCCCAGAGCTGTCTCTGCACTTTAGTGTGTGATGTCCTCCCTTTATCAACTGCTTCTTCTCTGAAAGAGTGGTCAGGCTGGAACAGGCTGCCCAGGGAGGCGGTGGAGTCACCATCCCTGGAGGTGTTCAAGAAACGTGGAGATGTGGTACTAAGGGACGTGGTTTAGTGGCCAATATTGGTGATAGTGGGACGGTTGGACTAGATGATCTTAGAGGTCTTTTCCAACTTTAATGATGTAATGATTCTACGAAGTGCAGGACTCCTGCAGTGTGATAATATAACGTGAGTCTTAATACTGGAAAAGTTCTTGTGGATGAAGTGACCGTGATGTGATTGTTTCGGGATCCAGAACTGATCCTGCTGATACTTGTGCTCCTAAAATTCTCGTGCTCTGTCACTTCTGGTGGTGTTGGAGATCATTCATAAAAATAAGCAGAACACGGGGTACTTGTCCTTAGGAAAGGTTACAATCTATCACCTAGAATGGCAATTTGCAATCTGCCTGCTCAGGAGGTAAGGTGAAGGTCTGCTGATGAGGAAATGAGCAGGACTGAACTTTGACTTGTCCTATCTGTCCTTGGCCTGGGAAGATAAGCTGTGATGTTTTCTTGTCCATCCTACCTTCGTTTGCATGAGTTTTGGTTTTGTCAGACTGCTGTCAGCCTATGGGATTAGGTGCCTCGTAAATGACAGAACTGTGGTCTGTGTTGTAGGGACTTTGCACAAGGAATCAGGTCTTGATTTTCCCTTGCAAACTGTCCTGCATGCCTTTATATCTGTTAAGAGACTCCTGGGAAGGAAGTAGCAAACAATTTTATGTACCATATAGGAACAGTATTAGAATTGAGCAATCCATTACTTATTTATGGATACGAAGGAACAACCTTGCCTGGATTTGAAGTCCCCAAGAGTGTGCCTCAGTCTGTCAGATTTTTTTTTGTCTTTAGGCTAGAGTAAATTCCAAGGAAGGGTTGTGGCATTTTTTTTTCTTGGTGGAGAATGCAGCTGCGGTCTGTCAAAGTCCATCCTGGAGATTAATGGCTTTTCACTGACACTTACTGTACAAAAAAGGTTTTCTAGCCGTGAGTGAAAGTATGGCAGAAAATGCAGACTAGTGATCCATTCAGTTTAGCAGCCCTTCAGTGTGAGCCTTTACTAGAGGCGTTGTTGGTCGCTGCAAGAATTCCCCCAATGTAGAAAGCTTTGCACAGGGGCAGTTTCCTTCTAACCCCAGGTGGAAATCTTCCAGAAGCTTTTGGTTAACTGCTCTGCTTCATTCTCTCTGTGGTACAGTTTGGCAGCAAGCACAACACCCGTGTGGGCACCAACGTTACTTCTTTTTCACTTGGGAAAGTTTTTCCCTGTTGTTTAATGTATAATTGTATTTTTGGGGTGCTTGAGATAAAACACTTCAGATTCCCATTCTCCAGAATACTGTGCAGTTTTTCTTTCCTTCAGGTCTTTCCTTTTAGGAAATATGTGTCTTATATTACATTGTGCTTCTTGGATTGTTGTATAGGCAGATAACCTTTCAACTAGCAGTAAGGAAGATATGTGTGTTTTCTTAATGTAAGTAGGTAAATGGTGTCACATAGAATCATAGAATCATAGAATGGTTCAGGTTGGAAGGGACCTTAGAGATCATCTTGTTCCAACCCCCCTGCCATGGGCAAGGACACCTCCCACTAGACCAGGTTGCCCAAAGCCCCATCCAGCCTGGCTTTGAATACTTCCAGGGGGAGGGGGCATCAACGACTTCTCTGGGCAACCTGTTCCAGTGTCTCACCACCCTCACAGTGAAGAATTTCTTCCTTATATCCAGTCTAAATCTGCCCTCTTCCAGTTTATAACCATTGCCCCTTGTTCTGTCATTATCTATCCTTGTAAAAAGCCCCTCCCCAGCTTTCCTGTGGGCCCCTTCAGGTACTGGAAGGCTGCTATCAGGTCCCCCCGCAGCCTTCTCTTCTCCAGGCTGAAGAGTCCCAACTCTCTCAGCCTGTCCTCGTAGGGGAGGTGCTCCAGCCCTCTGATCATCCTCTTGGCCCTCCTCTGGACCCGCTCCAACAGCTCCACATCCTTCTTGTGATGGGGGCCCAACATATTAAAGTATCTCTTCTTTGGCGATTTTATTGTTTTGAAAATGAAAAGACTGGTTGGGTTTTTGTGTAGGGCTTTTCCAAAGATAAGAAAAAAATGCATTTTATGCATTACAACCTTCAATGAATGCCAAAAGATTGGTTGTTCTTTTTTTAACCTACATTTAAGCCTCAATAATCGTAATGAAAGAATTACTTCCAGCATTTAGAGGCAGCATTGAGGAGCCCACTGCTGGAATCCCGTTTGGTTCTGAAGGCTGTTCTTCAAAGAAGCTGTGTGGAAAATGTGAATTTGGAAATAGTTTCAAAATCTGGAAAAATACGACCTATAATGAAAGATTTAAGCTCTTTTATATTTACCCCCAAACCACCCTGACTATAGTCTGTAATCTTACAAAGTGGGAAGAAATCTATGGTATTATTTCCTGGCCGGAATTTTGACTCTAAGAAGAACACAGTGCGGTGAGGGGAAAGGAGCTATGTTAAGCAGCAGGCTTTTGTCACCTAGCTTTATTTCTCAACTTTTGCAGTTCTTGGAGGAAAAAGAAACCCATTAGGTGGCAGCAGAGGCTTTCCTGAGCCCGAGCCGTTACTCGTTCACCTGCTGTGCTCTGCTCAGCTGCTGCCCTGCAGTAACTCATTCCTTGAGTGGGTTTAGAAGTGCTGGTGCTGTAGCATCCCTCTCTTGCACTTAGTAACACTAAAATATAGATGGAGGATTAAGGTTAATAGTGGAGAAAGAATTAGTATTATCAGATCATAGATTTTTAAAGCTGTTTGGGACCAACATGACCTACCAGTTTGGCTTCCAACATAGCACACGTCGTTGCATTTCATCCAATTATTCTTGCATGGAGCTGGTATGTTGTGGCTGAACTAGTGAGCATTGTTCAGAGCGAAATCCAAGCTGGGTTTAAAGCTAGCTTGCTGAGTAACTGTCTTCAGTGCGTTCCCATGGAACAGTCTTACACCGACAGCTTGCACCTGAACAGAAGGTCATGCTCTGGACAGTTCTGTTTTTGCCAGAAAACCACAATTTTTAATTCTCATGTTTCAGTAGGTGGTTATCACATGGTGTCTGTTTTCAAGGACATACATACACATGTATGTATACATATTTATACTTTTTTTTCTTAGGAATTTCCTAACAAAGTGGGTAGTTTTCTTCCCCAGAGGTCATTATGAGTTAGGAAGGTTTGGAGTTACCTGGCTGCTTACCTCACGTACGCGTAGTCACTATAAATTTCTCTGTGTCTTAGACCTCATAAATTCTCAGCAGTTTGCAAGATAGATCATAAGTGGGATTTAAATGCAGTGTAGACCTTTTTGCAGACCCTCTGCACACCAGTGATGTTAACCTTGAGAGAAGGAGCGAGCTTACAGCTGTAAGTTATAGGCTTGAAATTGCTGGGTGAGGTTCTTTGGCCTCTACTATGCATGAGATCAGAATAGATGATCCTAATGGTCTGTTCCAGCTTCAAAACACTGTGAAGTACTGCAGAGGTCTTGTGTGGGCTCTTTAGCACAGAGATAAATCAACCTCTTTGAACAAAAGCCAGAGAGGAATATTTTATCTGAATAATTTACTGTATGAAAATATTCTCTGCAGTATATTAATCTGTCATTTTCTTATCATCGTATTTCTGCCACAGAAATATGGCAATAAGAAAATACAGCTAGATCCTGTTTAAATGTAGAGGCATACTGTATATATAGAAAACTGTGTGGGCTTTGAAAGCATTCTGAAAGCCTTAATTTTTATCAATTTGAGTAGATCAGTATTTAGCTTTCAGTGATCTAATTGTCTGCCTAAGTAACTAGCAAAGGAGGAAGAACCCACAAAAGTTTTAAAAAATAAATAAATATGGGGTTGGCAGCATTCAGCAGGATCAAGTGAATAAAGCAGTTGTGCTTCTTTTCTCAATCCTTTCCATTAGGGAAAGATTTATCTGGATTAAAAGTAAGCATTGTGCTGATGTGTTCTCTGTGCTTGGTCAAAGCACTAAGGAAGCCCTTACATAGACATGATCATTCCGAAACCATCACCCTCATCCCCTACCAAGAGACCTGGGCACTCACCTCTGTTTTCTCTTTTATTTTCATTTCTTTTCCTGTCTCTTCTCTGCTCATCTTTTCAAGAATTCAAGAACTTGCGGCTATGTTTTACAACCTTGCTTTTTTGGTACTCACAAATAACTTTTCTATCAAAGCAGCTAGAATTAATAGGAGTTTTTTTAATTCTTTCAGATACAAATAATTCAAAAAAGAAAACTTAATAATTCACTCTGATTGATTTCCAGGTTCCGTGATGTATTTCCACTTACACCAGTATTATATAGCATACTGACATTCTAGTGAAGAATGATTATAATATGTACTGATTAAATTCCAAGAATTTAAATGGGAATGTGTGCTTCATCAGTCAGAATCACACACAGGACTTGCATTTTTCTTATGACTGCTGACAGTGAGACCTATGACAAATTTCAGTCTTTGAAGGGCAGGCAGAAGTTTGTCTGAACTGTAGGTTTGCAATACACTTTAATTTGGATAGATTTTTTGTTTCCCTTTTTCTCTTTCCCATTTATCTCAAGAAGAACAAGGAGCTCGTAATAGCATTGCATGAAAGAGGCAAAACAACTGTGATGCTCCAAGTTTGATTTTGCTGAGGCCTTGAGGCTAGGAACAACTGTGCTCTCAAACTGGTGTTGCCACTATGTGGCCTTGGGCAAGTCATTCAGGTTCACTAGGCATCAGTTTCCCTCTTTAAAAAGAGATGTCAGGAGTGTTTTGAGATGTAGTAATGTTCAAATATCGCATGCTCCCATGCAGATATTCACTTTTGTTGGTTCTTGTGTCTTGTGTGCTTGTGGAAATTATGTTGCAAGAATCTAGAAAGGATTTCAGTTGTCTGTGAAGGGGGTAGGTGGTTGGAAAAGGTAAGAGTTATGTAGCCAGCAAAAATTATGTTTGCAGGGGGAAAAAAAGACAGCAGAAGCCAACAGCCCAGCAAAGATGTCACCTTTACTTTTTGTGAATTAACAGATAAGTATTGCATCTCCAATATGGCATCTCTGCAATGTGCATAGAAGACTAAGTGAAGATTTGCACTTAGGTTAATTTTTTGAGTGGACACTTCAGCCATGTCTGTGGCAGGACAGTTTGACTTTTCCATAGTGGATCAATAAATAATACAGTATGAAGACAGAAAATATCAGAAAAAATCAGAAAATATCACTGATTCAAAAAATGTGAAACTGTTTATGGAAAAAAACCTTACCCCTGAAACCCGTGGTCCAGCAAAAAATCAGCTGAAGCGAAAGACAATCCATGTTATCTCTGAATACAGAGTTCAGCTCCAGTTGACAGAGAAACTTATATTTTCTTTCTTCATTATCTTTGTTTCTGTTTTCAGCCACCAAGTTGTATGCTTTTGCTTGCTTATCAGAGTCCAATATGTTGAGAAATCTTCAGGATGGTAGTGGCAGGCCATGAGCAAGCCACCTTCAGCGTCTCTTCCTTAAACTAGCCAAGTTAAGCTGCTTTAGTCAGTCCTGATGTAAGTTATGCTTTCCAGCCTCTGAGTAATGTGTTGCTCTTTCTTTGAAATACTGAAAGAGCTTATTGAAGAAAAATGTAATTAGCAGGATTTAGTCTCACGCTTGTTGATCTAGAAAGAGCCTTTCCCTAAATGATACCGTACGTGCCATGTAAAGGACACATCTGCAAAGTTGTCAACATACAATCAGCCCCTTCTTTTTCTTTTTTTTTTTTTTTTAAAAAAAAAGAAAGAACAGTTCCTGTACCTCTTCTTCAGGCTTTGAACAAGGGTCTGGCATTCACCATGAGCATCACACAGCACAACTGCCTGTGCAGGGCACACCGGAGTAGCCAGGTAATCTGCCATCACTCACACTGTTGGCCCAGCCACGCTTTTAGGCAATGTTTGTGTTAGGTTAGTTCCCAAACTGTGCAGTACACAGCAGTTACTATTAAAGACTAGTAAGCTCATGTCTTACTTTTGTTGTTGTTTCAGGTTTTTGTTAATGGACCTCTCTTCCAGTAAAACCAGTAAGAAAAGGCCCATGAGTGATTATAGAGGAGGATGTGAGAAAGCAGGAGGTGACCCCAAGAACTGTGATCAGCAGGCAGATCACTTGCTAATAGAGAGAGAGTCAAATGCAGGCTAGTGAAAAAGAGCAGAGATGGGGAAACTGTTTGCAAAGGAGGAAGAAGGGAGAGGAGCAAGTGGTAAAGAAATGTGTAATGAAGGAGAAGGGAGGTGAGAAAGCCACAGCAGAAGGATTAAGCAGGACTGTACACTGATCATGCTCCAGATGACAAAAGATATTTAAATGCTTTCCTAATGTTTCCCATGTAAGCAGCTTCTGTAGTTTCTACAAAGCTGTTATGCTTTTGCAAAATGGGAAGAGCAGTCTGGCATATAAATTGTAGGAGAACTGGTTCGTGTGGCTGCAAGTGAATCACAGAATCACCGAATGGCTGAGTTGGAAGGGACCTCTGGAGGGCCTCTGGCCCAACCCCTGCTCAAGCAGGGACACCCAAAACAGGGGGCCCGGCACCATGTCTGAGCAGCTCTTGAATGAGAGGACATATTGGGTCTGTTTGATCAGTCCACAGTGGAGTTCTTGAAGATATGTACATGTGTGAACCTCTTTGCCTTTTTGACATTATCAACAAATGCTATGGACTGTTCTGAAATCTGCATGTGCTGTAGCACTCAGTAGAAGGCGACAATGTCAAACTGCTCTGTAAATTACATATAATGAACTTTCTTATTAAAAAAGGCTTAACAAAAGAAGCCAGCTGGCTTAAGGAGAAGGTGGCAGATGAAAAGAACACAATTCAAAGAAGTGTTCACACATTAAGGAAGTATTTTAACAGGCTTTCCCCAGACTGTAAGTGGGAATGGAATTATACATTGCGTGTAAATGTCAAGTGACAATAATATCTTGTGATTTAAATCAACCTTGCAAACTTTTTCCTATTTTTTTAAGCAGATGAATAAAGTTTAACTTGTGATTTCCTTACTAATCATCTTAGTAAGCAGTGGGTGAGTAGACTTTTTCTATATGGGTAGATTAATGTGACATTTTCACACGACTTTTTTTTTTTAAGTTTATTACTTGTGGGAGTGGATCTAATTCACAGCTGCTTTTTGAGTGAACTGGGTATGCCATCACTCATTCAAATTCTGTATTTCTTCAGTATTTTTAGATTCATCTTTTATCCATTCTTTGTTGGAGGTGTATTGTCTGTCCCAGTGTCTCAAGGTAATCTGTTCATTAAGAGACCTCTCTTCCACTGAACATACCTACTTCAGTACATGGATTTGGACCAGTCACATTTATAGAAAGCCAAATTAAAATTAAACAAAATTCAAAAGTTTTATCAATATAAAGGGAGGGAGGGGGACTCTGAACTAGTAGATCTCAGCCACACAAATCTCAAGCATAATGATATGGTTCTGGATTTAATTTATTTTATCAGGACAATGTCTCATAGCTATGTGGTAGATTCCATTTATGTACTGAACACAGGAAGTCTTCCTGTATCTGATTACTGAACATTTCCACAGTCAGTCTCAGTTTATATTCCTGTTTTTTCAAAACCACCCCTTTAAATGCCGCAAGGCCCCACAAAGTTATTACTTTTCTACTCTGGACAATACTAACAGGATTATCTAGAAAAATACTGAGAGATCATCATCTGTAGTGTATCTGTAGCCATGAAACAAATTCCTCTTTCCTCTCAAAATCATTGTGCACATGTGAGAGACCTGGGCAATACGAAGTTGCATTGCTCTTCTTTGCACAGTGATGTGCATTTTTCAGATGATGACAAAGCAGCAGCTCCTCATAGTAGGAGAAATTCTGGTATGGATTTGGTGAAAAATGAAATTCTAGCAATGGAAAGATTTAGCTTTGTCACTTACCAGTATGCAAGCAGCAGAATGAATGCCACATACCAGCGATTCATGCCAAAAAGGGGAGATGTGCCAATTCACAGAAGAGGCTTTATGCAAAGGAAGCCTGCTAAAGGCAGAATGAATTGCTGGTTTTCGTTACGCATGCAATTTGTGACCAGACTTTGCCTTTGCCTCCTCTGTGTAAGAGGATTAGGTTGTGGGTTGTTTTTTGGTGTTTTTTTTTTCTTTTTTTTCCAAGTCATGTTGAGATTCTGAAAGCCCTGGCTTTGATGTTGCTGCATATTTGGCTCATCAAGAGTGCCATATCAACGTGTGATTCATTCTGAATTGGATGGTTTCTGTGGGGAGCATCATCTGACCTTTGCTTATGTGAGATGCTGGTGTTCTAGGCTCCTGTGGTCCAACCTTGTTTGTGTCCTGTTATCAACAGAAACTAGAAAATACCCAAAGCATGTGAATGTATCTACAGTTCCAAGAAACAATTAACTTTGGAGAGGATACTTGTTCTTACTTCTGCCAATCTTCCCAAGACAGCCATTTCTGATATTCTAACAGATCAATGTTTCTGATATTAAAAACAAACCTTTCTACTGATAGCTGTATGTTATGAAACTGATTTTTCTCTTGTTTATTGCAGTGTATAGGCAGGCCAACGTCAGCACTGTGGTAAGATACATTACTGCCCTGTCCATAGGGCGCCTGCCAGCCAAATGTATCTAAATATTTGGGCATAAAACTGTGTGTTTTTTTCACCCTGAACTGTTTGTTGCTGCAGCAGGAGTACGGATGGTCCCTGCTGGGTAGCTGAAGTCCAGCCTTGTTCCGTCTGGGGCCACTTCTCTGGCTTCTGAACTCAGAACTGCCAGGGGCTGTTGAAGCAGAAGTAGAAAAACATAGAATGGGAGACTGTGTGGGCTCAGAGGAAAAAAAAGTTATGTTTGAAAGTCTCTAATCAAAATATTTGACATTTAAAAAGCAGACATTTTGGTATTTCTCCTCCCCCAGCTGTTTCACTTTAGGTCATTAATGTTAAAATTTTAGTGCTGGAAGAGCATTTGTGTGTGTCTGCACGGTGCTGTTGCAGTTGGTTGTGGAAGCTTAGTTTGAATGTTGTGTTCTTTCTGTGTGGATGGATGTCTGTGGGCACCAAACTGAGCTGAAGTCAGTCAGTGCTGGATTGTCTGTCTTGAAGTGAGAGATTCTCTTGAAGTCAAGGATTTTCTTTGTCTTACATTCCCATTTGATACATATTCATCATATGTACTCATGCCCACTGTAGCCTGCTATTTGGGCTTTGTCTGTTTTAGAAAGAGCAGCTCAGAGTTTTAGCAGGACCAGTTTGTTGAATCTCCCATGCTTCTCTGCATCCCAGCCCTATTTTCTGGCCAAGCCATTGACACTGCAGCGTGACTACAATTTCTTGTGGAGCGTGTTTCATTTGTGCAATGAGATTTTGAAGCTGATGTATCTGCACCAGACTCAGATATTATGGTAGCTTGAGCTCAGAACCAAGATAGCTGCATTCACTGAAACATTATATCTGATTTCATAAGCTCTGATGAGGGCTTGGTCTCAGAACTAGGCTTCTTCCAGTTCTGGATGGAGATACAATGTGTCTGAGAATTTTGAAAGTCTTGGGTGAAAAAGGTTTAGTATCTTTGCTGCTTGTTGTTTCTCTTTCCCTCCCATTTCCTCTTTCCCCAAAAGTCAGTTTGGGATGGAGGAAATTCTAAGTAACTATTGCATTTAGTTGAATGGAAGATGCAGCTTGAATGAGCTTCTCTGAGGTGAGAGCTACAATAGATTAATTAATGGAAGCAAGTTTATTTTGTGAAGATCCTCATGGTATTGTTTGTAAGAAATATACCTTTTGTCAGCGACAGACTTGCACAATACTCTAAGGTTTCTACTTGTCAATGCAATTTAGAATAAGAGAAGAATCAGTTACAGCAGAAAGCCTTAACTCTGTTGACTGGTAAAGAAAAAAGTGGGGATTATCTCTGTGGGACTTGTAGTGTGCAAGCAGAAATTCTGTCAATAGAGAGGAAATTGTGCTTCTTAAAAGAAAAATTTCAGTGTGTTGGAAAGGAACAGAATGATTTTGCTGGTATTCCTTTACAGGGGAGGTGATAGATACAGCAGCTTGTGAACCTGTTCTGGAAATTGCAAAAACCCTTTACAAGTCTTGAAATAAAAGACTTAAGTAGCAGTTTCAGAAAGTGTTCTGAGGGATCGAAAAAAGAGCAATTACAACAGCACGAGGAGTATTTCACTATTCCTTCTGAGGGGAATATTTCAGGAAAAGAAATTTTTGCCCCAATTTTTATCTTGCCAATATCAAATATTGAGAGGAGAAAGTAGGTAGGACAGCAGTGGGCTCTGGCTTTAGCCCTTCCCTGCCATCCCAGCCCTGGATCTCGGGTCAGCAGCAGCGCGGGGCTCTGAGCTCTGTGGTGTGGTGCAGACATGCCCACGCCTCCACAGGCAGGCAGCTGGTTAGTCATAGGAAAATCCTTTCCCATTAAAATTAGTGAATGTTGTTCTCAGCCTTAATTTCGACATATGCTGAAATCCACTGAGAACAGAGGAGTATATATATGTATAGTTAGGAAAGCAGAAGTTTTTTAAAAACTATTTGTCTTATGAGAGTTTGGCATGAGATTTCTGTGTGAAGATAACAAATAAGCATGGCTTGTACTTGCTTAGAAAATACAGGTCTGGTTCCTGTACCTATTTCTTGGCAAACAAGTGGGCTTAGGATTTTATCCCCCCCAAACTCCACCCCATTGCAGTTTGCCACCCCTCAAGTGTGGTGGTACAGCTGTTGACGTATCTGCACTTCTAAATTCTGTTACTGGAATACCATTGTTTTGGAGGTTCTTTTTGGTTGTTATTTTGTTTTGGGGAGGATGGAATGCTATTTTTAGCTTGAATTGTTTTGTTTCCCCAGTTTATTGTGTGACTGTGTGAAAAGTCATATTGTCCCAGCAGAGGAGAAACATGGAGGAGCAGCAAGGATGTGTGCCTGGGAAAATGACCCATGACAGTGCTGCTGTTGCCAAGGAAAAGTACATGTACCTCAGTCTTGGCATTTGCTCCTGCTTGTCTGCCAGCATAACTTGTGTTCCTGTTCTTCTTGGGCCTGTGGATACTGATGGTGTTGAGGAATGATGATTTATCACATTTACCACATCAGTATAATTCATGGACATACTGGAAAGAGACCACCGAGATGATGAAGGAACTGGAGCACCTCTGCTGTGAGGAGATGCTGAGAGGGCTGGGACTGCTCAGCCTGGAGAAGAGGAGGCTTAGGGGGATCTCATTGATTTATAGAAATATTTGAAGGCGGGGTGCAAAGAGGACAGAGCCAGGCTCTTTACAGTTGTGCCCAGTGCCAAGACAAGAGGCATCGAACACAAACTGGAACACAGGAGGCCCCCTGAACATCGGAGAGCACTTCCATGCTGTGTGGGTGGCTGAGCACTGGCACAGGTTGCCCACGGTGGCTGTGGGGTCGCCTCCTTCGAAGATCTCTGCCAACTTCAGCCCTTCTGTGACTGTGATACCAGAAAATTGATACAGGATTATGAAAGAGAAGAGCCTGAGTTGCTTCTCAAACCTCTTGTGTCTTGTAAATACTTTATCCTGCTTTCAGTGCTTCTGCCTACTAGTTAGACTGTCTTTGTTAACTTTAAATTGGTCTTTCTGCAGAATCAAATAGATGTTAGTTGGTGAAGTAAAGATTAATGTCACCATGTTCTTGGAATTTGGTAAGGAGAGAATCAAAGAATATTCTGAGTTGGAAGGGATCTACAAGGATCATTCACTCCAACTCCTGGCTCCACACAAGACCACCTAAAATTCAAACCCTATGTCTGAGCGTTGTCCAAATGCTTCTTTAACTCCATCATGCTTGGTGCCATGATCACTGGCCTGGGGAGCATGTTCCACTGCCCAGCCACTTTTTCCTAATACCCAACTTGGCCCTCCCTTGATGCAGCTCCATGCTGTTCCCTTGGCTCCCAAAGGCGTGCTGGTCAGGAGAATTCCTTCCTGCTTTGTCTGAAGGGAGTGAAATAGCTTGGTGATTGCATGGGCCTTAGTGTATTGTCAAGCAAGCATCCATTTTTACTTGGGTAATTGTTCATGTACTGCCTGCCTTCTTGTCTTGGTACCATGTGTGTGGTGCCCACAGTAGTACAAAATATGTAGATATGATATAAGGACTTCTATTTCTCTTCCACTATGTTTACCTGTATGGAAAATGATTTGATGTCTTTTTATGATTTGAATGTCTCAGCCTCATTTGTGTTAAATAATATATTACTTCAAATTTTATACAGCAAAGTATGTCAGCTCATGTTGGAGTGTTTGCTAAATCAAACTCTCTGTGAGATCCCTGTTTATTTCATTAGGTATCACCACAGTGTCAGTAGGAGTTAGGAGTCATTGCCTTTCTTTACCATGCTGTCTGTTCGGATACTGTGGCAAAAATATCCAGTAAGATAGATATTCATTAGTACTCTCAAGCCTGAACTGCGATCATTACGACTTTTAGCCTTCCCCTGACAGTCTTCAAGAAAAACAAGCACTGTAAGGAAGTAGCTTTCAAAAGCATTGTTGGCCCATTTCTGCTGGCAATGGAGTTTACGGGAGTTTCATGTTGAACAGAAGTTTCATGATTACTTTATTATAGAATAGTATAGTAAGTTCTTCTCAAAACTGGTTAGTAATTCTGGGTGCCTCAGCTCCTCTGTGCCTGCTGCAGGATGACTGTTTTCAGACTTGTGCAACGCTCACTCTCTGAGAGCGCTGGCCCCTTGAGATGTTTCAAACTGGGCATTCAGAAAGGAGATACCCTGCATGGTCCATTTCTGTTGAAATACTGACTCTCTCTACAGTATAATGTACTTGGGTTTCATTTCCATGGGATTGGCAGTAGCCTCCTGGGTCACTGAATCTTGTCTCTTCCCATTTCAGACAGTCATAGCCTACAGGGAAATGGCTTGTAACACAAGATGAGTTTTCCTGTCAGGAGCACTTTGTAATCTAACAGACATTCTTGGCTCAACTTACATATTAAAAAAAATTAGAGAGAACAGGATAATTGAAGAGTTTTTTTTTTTTCAGTTGGTTGCTGAATAATATAAATGTTTCAGTCCAGACACCACTGTCCTTTCCTTTGTGAAATAAAACCTCTGAAGGCTTGACTCAGGTAAAAGCAAAATGCTTGATGACCTAAATCCACGTATTGGAATTTGAATTGAAATATTCTAACAAAAGTCAGGTAGAAAATAATGTGAAGTTTCAGGAACCATTCACAGGTGATGGTTCTGGTGGAACCGTGGGCACAGTCAACTAACAGTTCTCCTTTGCTGGTCTCTCCTGTGCAGATACTAGTAGTCCTGTCTCCCATACTTCTCTCACTTTCCCTCTCCCTAGTCAGATTTTTTTTCTTCGATAGAATAGAGGAAACTTGGATTCAGCTTCCTTCCTTGCTTGAGAGGACTTGAATTGGTATTTGTAGCTTTGTACTCGCTTTCATCCATCTTCCAGAAAAATGGTTTAGAGACAAGGTTGTTGGATGTCCAGGAGTATCACAGAACAGCTGAGGAAGGAAGGAACCCCTGGAGGTCATCTTCTCCAACCCCCTAGGGCCACCTAGAGCTCTTTCCCTCATTGCTGTTATTTCATTTTGGAAGACATACCTACTTTTCACTGGAGCAGTGAAGGCATTGGTCTGTAAAATCACTCTTACACACTCAGTCTGTAACTGCATGAAAGCTTTCTGTGCGAGTGGAATGGCTTCACTGGGGAACAGTGAGGGAAATGCAGCTCGAAATACACTGCAGCCCAATTAAGGCACTTCCTGAGAAGCTGGAGCTGCCTTTAGGACTGGCTTCAGATGGAAGTAGCTTCTGCCTGTTATATGGCAGGAAATTTTGCGATTAGTGCCCTGAGTTCCCTTTACTCCACCAATTGCCATTCCGTCTCTGGCTGTTGGCATTCTGATCAGCAGTATTTTTTTTTCTCTTGCTAATTACAGTGGTTAGTTCCCTATCCAAAGGGCTTCGTTCACACTTCTCGGCATTCCAGTTTCAACCATTTCTCTGTTTTTCATGTGAGGACACCTGCTCTCAGGAGATCAAGTTGTTTTCTCCGGCCTTTTCTGTACTAGGCTGCTTTTTTCTTTTTTTCTTTTTCTTTTTCTTTTTTTTTTTTTTGGCAGCCTAATAGATACAATATGTTACAGGTCAGAGAGATGAGAAAATAGAAATCTTCAGTGAGAGTTTTCTGAGGAGCTGTCCATGTACCTGGAGGAGAAAAAGTGAAGAATCATGCTGAGTGCTGGAGAAGCAGTCTGTCTGCTGTTTGAATTCCTGTTGGTCTGTGTGGGCAGGGGTACCATGGCAGGGCTCAAGCACATGCAGACAGAGGAGGGAACTGAGACTGTGGTCTCCTGAGTAGGTCTGTACCCTCTCCACTGAGCATCTAGAAAATAGAGGGGCATCTTGCTACTGTCTTCTCCACGTGTCTGTGAATCTATTTATAAAGATTCATAAAGTGTACGTTAGTTGATTTTTATTTTTGCAAGTGTATTATCCAAATTGAGTGACCAACAGTTTTGAGCTGACTGAAAATGGGAGCAAGGGGGTAGGGGCAGGGAGTGTCTTTGCACTTTTTTGTTTTGAAAATGAAATAGTTGCTAAAAACAACAAGAAAAATGCTTAGCTGTATCCTGAATTGAGCATGCATGTTCTCCTCCAGAAGATGGAACTAAATCACGGAGTCCCAGAGCTGGTATTCCTCTGCTGTCAGCAGTAACTTGAAACCTGCTGGCAAAGCGTGTGTTTCTTCTTGCTGCTGGTGCATTTGAAGACAGCTGCCTACTACTGCCGTCGCTGTTGGCTCAAGTGACAGATGTTTGTGTTATGTGTGTTGTAAAAGTCTGCAATCTACTGTCGAAATCTGTGGGCAATGGTTTACCATTCCTCCTTTGCCTTGTACAGTGGGAGAGCCTGATGGGAAAAGCAGTGTGTATTGAAATGAAAAGCAGCCTGATGTGTAGTGGAAGAGGTAGAATTCACAGTGTCCTGTTTTGTTTAAAATTGAAAGCTTGCTTTTTTGTCAGCCAGTAGTATAAAGATACAAATGTTAGTATTTATGTTAATCCATGCCATCTGTGCTTAACCGTTCATTTGAGGTACTGTTATCCTTGGAGGCTTTCTGTAATTTCATGGCATTCCCGGCTGCTTTGTGTTTCAGATCATCTGCTGTGGAAGAGAACGGTTATCTGGATTGGGGTGTGTTGGCTGCAGGACAGCTGTGGTAGGAGAAATAAGCAAAGAATGATGTTGTTAGTAACTTTTGCACGGAAAAAGAGGTAGTAGTGAGAAATCTTTAGAAATTTTGTGGAGTTGTGGATGCAGACCAGAAACTAAAGTAAACAATAAGTGTGAACTCAGATCTTAGAAGGGAGAGTAAGTCTGGGGTATACGAGTGGCATTTTTACACAAGCATTCATGTAGGAAGTGTTAAAATAGTACTGACCTGACTATACTGTGCCTTAGAGTTCACGATGTGTGACTCTGCCCTGACTGAGTGCAGTTGGAGTCAGCAGTGAGGCACCTCAGCATGACCAGCTTGAGCTCTTACTGGGAAGGAGAAATGGAACTCTTGCTGGTCTCATTACGTAGTTGTGTTACTTAATTTGTAGGGAGGCTTTTCAGAATAACAGCCCTGTTTCCATTATAAAAAGAGTTCACAAAGTCATGTGAGCTTGAATTCATAATTATGAAGTGTGGGTATTCAGCCAGCTAATTTTAACATGATGCACATGGGCCTTTGAAAATAAAAATTATGGCCTTGAACTGGGCTTTCAGTGAGTAAAAGATGTAATATTGCAAAATGTATAATCTCTGGATGGTGAGGGCAAGGACTTGTGCAGAAATGCTTACTAAACTCAACGTATTTAGCCTAGATAACAAGGAGACTTAAGTACAGTACGCAGCTCTGATGGTATGTTGTGGCAGCAGCCAGCAGTGTATGCAGAGAGTTTAGAATGCATTCCTTAGATAGGAATTAGAAACAAGATTAGGATAAATTTTGATTAGATAACAGAAAGGCACTGAGCCAGCGCTTGCAGACCATTTCAGTTTGACGTTCAGCTAGGTTGTTGGCTTGCAGAGTGAAAGGTTGGAGTGCTTTGGAGAGCTAGCTGGCGTTGCAGCTGGAGCCGGGCTGGAGGCTGCTCAGCAGATAAAGTCGTCCCTGTCTGACCAAAGAGGGAGAGTGCCTCGAGTCTCTGTTTACCAGGGATCTCCACTGCCCTTCTGACACCTGAAACAAGAGTAGCAGTGGGGTTTGCAGAGTGGGGAGAGAACAATGCCATCTGAATCTTTCAGAAGCCTAGTATTAAGTTTGATTCTTCTTGTTATTATAGTGCTGTTACACTACTGGGTTGGTGGAATTTGGGAGAGTAAGTTGTGGGGTGGTGATCAGGAGAGATAGGTAGGCCTTTCGTAATTTCTCGTTTCCTGGTAAGATCAGGTCAGCTGGGGTGTTCTGACTAGTCCATGGTGATGTGTCTGTCATATGGAAACACTGAAGGTGCTGGGATCCCTGCCTTGGTGAGCTGCAAAACCTTGCGTCGTCATACAGAAACCCACAGCTTCTCTTCATGTGTACCCGAGGTCTGTTCTGCATCAGCTCCTCACCAGGGAGCAGAAGTGACCTCAGCTCATCAAGGGAGTGTGGTGGGAGCGGAGGAGCCGTGCACAGAGGGTTACTGCAGAGCCCGCTGCAGGGCTGCAGTAGTTTTTAAAGGCAAATACAACGGCCTGTAGTGTAAGTTTTCTTTTAAATCTTAGGAGCTGCGGAGATGAGTGGCTGGGAACAATGTGGGAGACTTCCTCTTAGCTCTCAATACCTTTATGGACTGAACTGCAGGTAGAAAATGTGCTCCAGTACCTGTCAAAGAGCAGAAGTAGGGGATGGACATCACTGTCCTGTGTACAGCCCTTCAGACCCGTCTGTACATCCACAGCACTTTCACGAGCAAGCTCTGACCACGCGTTACTGGCAGACACAGTCAGTTTTCACAGCATAGATCTTCATGTGCACAAAAGAACAAGAGTAGGGAGATGGCAGTGAACATCTTGGACTTCAAACAGGCTGTGGAGGGGCGGAACGGTCAGGCCATGAAGAATGTAGGGCAGGATGCAGTTACAGATAATGTCCCTCTTGCCTGAGCTGTGTTCCATTTCTTTGTGCTTTATTTTAATGCATTTCTCAA
Source organism: Penelope pileata (assembly GCA_013396635.1). Lineage (NCBI taxonomy): Eukaryota > Metazoa > Chordata > Aves > Galliformes > Cracidae > Penelope > Penelope pileata. The sequence goes on from WBMW01005031.1 coordinate 82,452, forward strand.
GTGCAGTAAGATCAATTGAAGCATTGTTATTCTTTGTCTAAAACTTTTTTGAACTTAGGAGAGATGGCTTTATTATACTCCTGGTGTTTAACAATGCACTTTTCTTCCCCTAAGAAAAAGATTGAGGCCACTGCAGTTTCTTTATGTCATGGATGATTCATTTTGGCCATGGGAGGAGAATGACAGTTACTTGCTGCACAAACCTTTCCTGTGATTCATGGAGTGCCATTTGTGTCAGCCTTGAAGGAGGCACTTCATATGCTTCCTAGCAGGAAGGAAAAAGAGCATGATCACAGCTACCAGATAGGATATGGAAATTGGGTGGGAGGGAAGGGAAAGGGGAGAAGGAAATGCTGATTATTCAGAGGAAAGTGGCAGGGATGCCAAAATTCTGTCTGCGGTATCCATTCACCTACTTAATGAAAAATGGATATGTACCAAGCCTATGTATAATTAAGGGAATCATCATAACTGTAACTGCCATGTTCACAAAATAGTATGTCTCATTATGTAACTTCTTTGTGTAAATGTATCTTAGCACTTCTGCTAAGAATCCATCACTGCTTCATATGGTGCGCAGCTCCTACCCCTGAGTGATGTGTTTCAGCAGCAGTGTCAGGCTGTGCTGGTAAGATGGGATGGTACAGTGCTTTATGCCAGCTTTGTGCAGAGAGAGAGCTTTGTGCTCCAACATCCTCATGTGGTTAGCACCTTAAGAAGTGTACTAACTTGCCAAATAGGAAATGATTTTCCCTTATTCACAAAGACACGCACAAAATTTAAAAAGCTATACCATGATTTTCTTCCTAAACAGCATGGATTGGCTTCTTAAACTGCTTGTGAAGGAGCGCAGTCCATGAGATGACTGCTCACAGTGCTTCATGATGGGCTTTGGGGCTCTTCCACGGCTTCCGCTGCTTCCAGCTGTTTTCTCCATACCTGGAAACTGCAGAGTAGGACTACATGGGAGTGGGAGAAGTAGAAATTTATGTTTCCTAATTCCTAAATTAGGAAATTTGATTCGTTTCCTGGCTGTTGGGACATGCACCTGTGTCAGGAGATACCACTGTGCCCGTGGCAGCTATGGAGAGTCCTTCTCCAGCAGAGGAGATGCATGGCAGCGCTGGAATGGGAAAGTGGAGGTGTAGGTAGAGATGAAAGGAGTGAAATTAGGAACAATGAAGAAGAGAATAAAAGAGGATGTGAATTAGTAAGCACGTGTCCCGTGTTCATTGATTTTCCCCTGGCAATTAAAATGTTACTGTCTGATTCACCAATACTGTTCAGCTTTCCATTACATCCTGGCTCATAAAACGCTGTCTCTATTTTGACTTCACCTTGGTTGTGTTTACTGGAGACAGAGGGGTCTGGTTATGGCTGTGATAGCTGTGGACTGTACTGCACTGAAAGGGCATTTAAGTTTCTTCTGAGCATTTCTGAGGCAATGTGATGAGTCATGAAACACAACTTTTGCAGAAAATATCCTGATTGCCTAATGACTAGGTGTTGGTAGATGAAATTACACGCACTCTCTCTGGTTCACATGAAACCAGGGAAGTGTCCTTCTGAGTAAGCTGTTTGTTCAAGTTACCCAAGAAATGTCAAGGTTTACAGTTGCAAAATAGGAAAGAAGTATGTGTTTGAGGAGCTTGAAAACACCTGCTGTGCCTTACAGGTGCTGGAAGAAATTCAGTGTTAACGCTTGGCTCCAGATCTGTGAAGGGAAAAGCACTGCCTGAAATTTACACAACTGATACCCATGTGCAACATAACTTTTGTTTTGCAGATGATGAAGAGGATGTTAAAAGTATGGAAAACGTCATGTTAGAATATGCTGCCATGGACAGAGAGCTTAATCATTACATGAGAGCAATTGAAGAAACAGTGAATCAGGTAAACTGTCACTGCTATAAAGGTTACTGAGTTACATCCTTATTTAAGTATTATCTTTTAATAGATACAAATGTTACACTCAAACACTGTAGTTGGAAAAATAGAACTTTGAAGGGCATAAAACATGAAGGCCACCGGTCCAGCTGTTCACCTCTCCCTGCACGTGGCCTGGCGCAGCGCCTGATGGCGACAGGGTGCTGCCTCCCACAGAGCGCAGGGAGAGCTCTGGGCAGCGGCTGTGAGCACAGCCCTGGGTGAGCCCGTGGGCTCTGTGGGAGATGGGAGCAGCTGGTTTCAGGAGCTGGCCGGTGGCCAAGGTAGCAGAGGGCCTGATGACCCCTGCTTTTGTGTCTTTCAGCCCACGTGGGTTTGGTGATGCTTCATAAAGGGTGAGCTCGTTCGTGTTCTCCCAGTGAACCAGGGTCTCGCTGCCTGACCCCTCATTTTTGCGGGAGCGTTTCAGTGGGTTCCAGCCCAGTGCTCGGCGCGATGGCAGTTGCACAAGAGGTGCTACGAACCCAGCAGGCCTTGCGCAACCTCCTCTTCCCCCGAGCCGCGGCCCTGCGGCCTCGGAGCAGGGCCGGGCCCGCCGCCTCCGCTCGNGGCTGCTGAACCAGAGCGCCTTTCAATGTCCCTTCCTACAGGAGCTGTTCCATTCCATTCTGCTCTATTCCATTCCAGTCTATTCCCTTCTGCTCTATTCCATTCCACTCTATTCTCATGCTTCGAGAGCTCAGCTTTCAAAGTTATTGATTTGGTGTCTGCTCATAGACCTTCAGGTGGCAATTTTGTAGGGATTTCTCTAGCGGAAGCAAAAACATGTCCCTGATTTCCCTTCGAGATACAAAATCTCTGCTTCAAGGCATGAAGGCCTTAGAGCGTTTCAGTTAGACCTGGTTTGTTGTTTGTTTCCTTGCTCTTTTAAAAACAAATGCAGGAGAGCAAAGTTATGCCTTTTTTCACTGGTTCTGTTCTGAGAAATGGCTGAATTTTTTGTTTTTGTAGAAAGGTTTTCCTTAAAGTTTTATACATTACCCTGAGTCAGATGCTTGGCTGAAAAATCATCATCCAAATAATCAAATATTACATGTTTAAAGGGAGCTGGAAAATGTCTCTACATCGGTGCATGTTGGGCTGATCCCCTGCAGTCTTTAAATACACATTTCAACAGCGTCACCGTGGCTGCAGACCTCCTAGCTTGTATTCCTCAGAAATGGGACAGTTCGGAACTGTTCCCTTTTATCTGAAATATTCGTGATTTTTAAAGCTTTCCTAGTAAAACATAGTGTAGTCCTCACATCATTGGAGATTAATGACATGTATCTGGACTTCACAGAAACGTGGTAGGTTTATATTTCAATTAGAAAGTATTAACTAATTGATGTGCTATTGTTGAAACACAAATAGGAATTTCCAGTAATTTTCAACAATGTACTCTTTCCCATGTATCAGTAAAATTCTTCCTTCATATGAGAGGAGTGTAAAGAGGAAGCCTGGGCCTTCCATGATTCTGTGATTTAGCTCGCAGAGCGCTCAAACCCTGCTTGCTTCAGGTGCATTCACTCACAGTCTTTAAGTAAACATGGGCTCAACTTCTTGCTGAAGCAGCGGTAATTCTGTGGGTCTCGGTAAGGCAGGGATACATTCATGACTTTTAGGACAGGATTAAACAGCATCTGTTGTGTCCACATCTATGCTTTTTTTTTTAAAAAAAAGAAGCAAGTCCTGGGAGGTTGATTTATTTTTTCTTTTTTTCCCCCTCCTTAATTTAACTCATTTATTTTGGGTCAGAGACTCTTCCTTGCTTGCTAAAACAAGCTCCTGTCCTGTTCTTTCATTCCCAAGACTTCAGAAATGCAGCTCCAAGACACTGACCACATTTATGGGCCTCTATGGATTATGGAGTCAGTAAAGGCTACAGCCACACTGCTCCTGTCTGTTTCCTACCTCGCTGTCGGGAATTTTCTGTGCTTTCCACTGCCAGTATCCTGAGCAAACCTTTCAGAGGAAAAGAAATCAATGTATATAAGGTTCTGCAGTAGAAGAAAGGCATGAATTGTTCTCTAAGAAATAACAGCTTGTGTTTTTATCTGGAGGACAGCTGCATGCGGTGCCTCCAGAACTGCACAGCGTATTTCCAGCTACCTGTCAGAGACCAGCTTAAAACCTGTTTTTGGGAAACAAAGATACTGTTGCTGGATTTAGAGCTGCACCTGGAGGTGGCTGTAGAAAGGCTTGGGTTTAAAATAGCCTCCCTGGCTTGCTCCCTGGTGCCATCTGAATTCCTTGCCAGAGGGCATTCTCCTCGAAGTTGCAGCAGGTCATCAGTTTTCACAAGCAAACTGGTTTGTGTGTACTATATTAACAATATTTGTCTCAAGCTGGAAAGCACATTTAATCTGATTACTCGATGAGTTTGTCATTTTATCAGATCTGTAGTTTCTCTGTACAGCAGCGAATCTGAAAGTAGGTTATATTCTGTGTCACCCTCTGATCACCTGCTTGTAGCTAATGTCCAGCTGGTAGGTGGCAAGATAAGGAGACAGCATCAGTTAAAATTCCTGATTTATTATTTTATTATGCTCACATTTAAATGACCGATGTGAAGATACTGCACAAAAGAGGTACGTAATGTAAATAAGTAACTAGCATGAGATACAGATAGGTGCTTTTAAAAGCTGAGTTTGTGTTGGTTTGTGCTGCAGTAGGTGGAATGCAGAAGGTGAAACATATCAGCATCCCCTTCTGGTTGAATCAGCAGCCTGTTGAGTAAGAAATGAGCAATTGAATCACAGTGTTTCCAACAATAGGCTGTGGGAAACCCTCTGTCTGTGGAAACTCCCTGTACCACTGGATTTTCTTGTACCTGTGGAATGACTGCACTCCTACTGCTGCTGCTTTTTTGATTTTTTTAACAAATATTTTCTTTTAAAAAAGTTAGCCAATATTTGGGTCCTTTCCAAGCAAAGTCAGGACAGCGCTCATATTTTTAATGTAGCAACAACAACAGAAGGCTGATGGAGCTGGAGTTTCTGTTGCTGACGGCTTTGTATACCGGAGGGCACCTGAGTGGTTGAGACCCAGGCTGGCTTAACCAGCTCATGCATCCCCTGCTCTGGGAGAGCTCTCAGTGCCAGCACAGCGTGCCCGCTCTCCCACTGCTTTCTGGATTAGAAGGGGTGTTGGCCGTGGGCTCCCATTGCTCTTACAGTCCTCTCTTCTTTTTAAGCTTTTGGCTCTTTGGGGGACTGCAGGAGCTGGGGCAAATTTTTTGAAGTCCCCAGATTTCTCTAGATAAAATGAATCACAAGATATTCTAGATCTAGAAAGCAAGGAAGACCTAACTAGTTCTAATGTTGCATTATTCCCTCCTCTCTTTTCTTCTCCTGCACCCCCATATATCTTCATCTTCATTAAATTTGGCAGTAAAAGAGAACCTGGCTTTTTTTTTTTTTTTTCTCTGCAAATGACAGAGAGGAATATTGAGTTTGGTAGTAGCATTGCTGGCAAAGGTGACTTAGTTCGTCCTGTTGCAAGTTACAGCTTTGCCAAACAAGGATTTATCTTGGTTGGATTGTATCTTCCTTTTGCTAAATCTGAGCACTTTGAGGAAGCGTGAGATCTAAACCTGAGTGATGAGAAAGGAAGACATAGGAGATGTGTTTAAGAAAAGTTTTACGGGTTGTACTAAGGAATGGCTGAGAGTGGGAAGAGGCAGATAGAAGGGTGGAGGGCCATAAGCATGGAAAGTCATGAATTCATATATAGAGATGGGGAAGAGGCTGATTGAAAGAGTGCTCTGAAAGCGGTGGTGTTAAGCTGGGAAAAAGAAAAAAAAAAGGAGCATTAGAAGCTGTCTTGATGCTTTGGCTTTAGCCCTGTTTCTGCCACAGCTTTCCCATGCTGTTTTAGGAGAGTGATTTATATCAGCATGTCAGTGGCTGCTGATGTCATCTCTGCTTTCTGACTGTCCTGCATGGAAACCAATGTGAGCACTTGAGCTCAGTTTGTTAATCAAGGATGATGATAGTTTGAACATGTGAAGTGAAACTAAACATTTTCCTTGCTGTTTTTTGTCTATAAAAGTACATTCAGCTGGCATATGTGTGCATCTTACATAGGAGTTGAAGTCTGGATGGTTCATTCAGCCCTGTGTGATGTTGCACTTTGCTAAGTGTTCGGTCTTCCCTTGACAAAGATGAGGAGTGCACCCATGTTTTGTCTCTACAAAATAGGCAGGAACTACTCTTACATTTATTTTGTATTTTTGTTAATAGTTCCCTTTTAGACTAGTAAGTTCATTGCAGGGATTGGAGTGGATGTTTGTTCTCTTTGTTAATAATTCAGAGCAGATTATTTAGTATTGGGATCTGTTATCTTCATGGCCCAGTGTGTAGGTTTTAATCCTGCAGAGAAATAATTCCTTTCACTGATGTAGGCTGTGTTAATTCCAAGAAGTGATCTAAACACATGTGTAGAAAAGAAAAGAATCCTATTTAAAACTGTACCATGCAGGAAAGTCCATGGGTGTGTTTGACTCACAAACTGTTTAGAAGTAAATTCCAGTTTCTTCACTTAGAGCACAATGCTTTAGTGACTTGGGCAGTCCTCCCTGGCCTGAAAAAAATGAAAGGGAGTTGGAGATAATGTCTTTGTTACCCAGGCTCTGCCAGCATAATTGTGTTGGCACTGAGTCCTATTGGAGAAGGTTCTGCCAGTGTACTGTAGAGTCATAGAATGGCCTGGGTTGGAAGGGACCTCAAGGATCATCAAGTTCCAACCCCGCTGCCACAGGCAGGGCCAACAACCTCCAGATCTGGTACTAGATCAGGCTGCCCAGGGCCCATCCAGCCTGGCCTTGAACACCTCCAGGGATGGGGCATCCACAGCCTTTCTGGGCAGCTGTGTCGGGGCCTCACTACTCTCTCAGTGGAGAACTTCCACCTGACATCTAATCTAAGTCTTCCCTCCTTCAGTGACAAGGTCAGCCGGGGGGTGTGATCTCATCCTCCTTGGTGGCACCACTGTGGCAAGAGAACTGATGTGATGAGTGTTCAGCAAGCACTGACAGTGCCATCAGAGACCCCTGCTGCCTGTTGACATACAGGGCTGTGCCTCAGAATCAGATTATCACTTAGTCGTAGGGCTAAGTAACAGGAAGACTATGAAACCCTTATTTTAATTTTTTTTCAAAGTTAATTTAGGACTCTGCCCAGTGCACAGTGATTGGCCCTGTGATACCATTGAAGTGCTGTCACTGAAACCTTTTTTGACATGAAATTTCCTAGGGCCATGCTGAATTTGGTAGAGGCTCAAAAAACAGCCTGGTTTAGTGCTGACACTTTCTTCATTATCACTTAGCTCTGCTTTTTCTTCTTGCTTCTTCATGACAACAAATTTTAGGGCAAAACCCACTGGTGATGTGATATCTTTATCTGTAACTGTGACCTTTACTATTCCTGCGGACTTCAGAGCGTTTGCACTGTTTGAAATGTGCAGTGCATCAATGTTTCTTGATTCTGAAATCTTAGATGCCAGTCCTGACAATTTTGAGTCCTCATTTCCTCCAAAAAGTCCAAAAAAACAGAAGCTGCTGAGGAAGATGTCTCTGAAGTCTGCTACCACAAAAACAGCTTTAGTGAAAGGCATAGATTTTTTTTTTTCGGTCTGATAGGAAAAGTAAAAGGAGCTCTTGCAGTCTTTCACTGCATTTATTCTGACTGTCATTGTAGAATCCAGTGAATCTGTCTTGAAGTTCACATACAGTGTGCTGAAGTGCACCATCAGCAGCAGCAAGTCAATCCCCTGGTGGAAGATGTACCTGCGCAGTGTCTTTTCTCCCATCAAACAGTAAATAGATTTCTGGGGGATGTGCTTCAACTTTAAAGTTTCTGTTTACACTGGATGCTTCCATGGCCATTATTTGGGTACCTTGGATGCTAAGTAAAATTGTTCTTCACAGCTTGTGTGCTTGCTATCTACCAACAAAGCCACTTCAGACTAACAATTCACCTTACAGGATAAGCAAACTATGGACGTTGGGCCAAATCCTTGTCATGACTCAGGCAGGACAATAGAGGAAAATGATATGTGACTGTAGTTGTGCCTCTGCACAGGTATAATGCCATAGGGCTTAATCAATCTTTTGCAGACAAACTTAATTCTGCAATTTCCTGACTTCAGAGTTCTTTAACGTTTTTAGGTTTATTCTTTGCAGTTCCTTTGATGTAGTCTATAATCAATAGTGTCATGCTTGCAGTCTCCAAACAGCAGTTCAAACAACATTGCCCTATTGTAGTCATGTACTCCATTCCTGCATTTCAACACATTCCTAATGTTTACTTTCTAATATTTACTTTACCTTTTGTGTCTATGTGTTGGTCTAAGCATTTGATAGAAGCTGATCTTTTATTTCCCCAGAATTAGTGACCTATGTGTACTGTTCACTACAGTAGTATGTTAGAGTCCACATTTAATAAGCTGCAGTAAAAATACTTCTCTAGTAAGCAGTGTATAAAGAAGTAGGAGTAGCGTTCTTTGATTTATGTGGGTTTTATAGCACATCTTCAGTAGTGTCTCTGAGTGTCTCATAACAAGCATGGAAACATGGCCTGCATTTTGCAGTCTAAACCCTGGAAACCCTTGTGCATGAACATACATTTGTTTGACTTCACTGTGGTTACTTATGTTTGTCAAGCTAAATGTGGTCCTAACTATGTGCAGTGCCACGTCTGTAGCTGCTGAAATGTCTCTTGTGTGGGTCAGGGTGAGGCAGCAGGGCCACAGCTGGGGAGGGTTTGGGTGACAAGAAGTGCTCTGGGCCTACGCTACGTGGAGCTCCATAGGTGGGGTGGCAGCAGGGATAGTGTTTAGACCAAAGCTGCAAAAGAAATCCTCAGGACTCCGTCTTAATTTGAAAGCTGTATTTGTTATGCTGGGCAGCAGTACTGCCCAGCAGGTAGCAAACTATCCTGGGATGAAGGAAGACCAGGTACTGTTTTCAGGTCTGCTGAGAGCCTGTGTGGTTGACCGTGACAAATTGCTTTGCGCTGTGCCATGAGCTGTGGTCCCGTGTGCATTAATACCGCTTCTGTGCAGCTCCGGGTCACCTGGGCAGCACGCTGTCACCAGGTAGGCCAGACCACATGGCACCGTGGTGCTGCTGGCCGCGTGCTGCGTGCAGAAGGACAGGCACTGCCGGATGGAGCACAGCTCCCTGCAGAATGCCAGTGGGCAGAGCGGGTTGTGCTTCCTCCGTGCGTGACGCAGCTGTGGTGGTACTAGACACACTGAAACTGAACTTACTATCCAGCTCAACCACGATCTCAGTTTCCACATCTATGAAATGTGTCTGTAAAGAGATTTTTTTCTTTCTATCTGAAGATTTCAAAGCAATGTGAGTTCAGCTTTGTTATGATTTTATTTTAATGCTAAGGATTGTAATTGGCAGTCCGAACTGTTTCTGGAATTCCCAAAGGTCATAGCAGAGAGCAGCTGAAAGTCTCTGTGGTTTGAATCCCTGCTTTCCTAGGCAATGTCTGCATCTCAGAGGCAACATGAGTTAATTCTGTCTGGCTTAGCTTAGCCTAGAGGAGGGAGATAAAATTATGAACTGTTATGTTGGTAGGTGTGGAGGTAGACAGCCAGTGCAAATTAAAAGGCCATCTACATCTCACATCATGGATTATTTTTTTTTTGTTGTTGAAACATTACTCGAAACACTGGAGTCGTAGCTTCAGTTGATCAGAAGTGAAAATAGTCCCCCAAATTAACCATCTCGTCTGGAAAGCTCCTGCTGACAGTCCAGGGGTTGGACGCTAGGGCCACGGCTGGGGGGAGCGCTGAAGGCTGAACGATTCTCAGCAGTGGGGGTTTGGACTTGAAATTAATTTCTCCTGTTAATTGAACACACCCAATTTGATCAATGTCTTTAGGGAGACAATTTTGGAACGCTTTCCATAAAATGTCTCTCTCCAAATGTTCAGCATTGTTTTAATTAGTGTAACTGTTTCCAGATATTATATGTGTATTTTAATATTCCTCCTCCGAAGTTTAAATGTTAGACAACTCATTTAAAAACATGGACTCTCTCCTAGTATGTTTTTACTGACCTTACCAATAAAAGTATTAATCTCCACAGATTTTTCCTCTGCAAAATTCTTAGCAGCTTCATAACAAATCACAGATAAAATGTTGCTTACAGCGTTAATAGATCACACTTTTTTTTTTTTTCTTTTTTCTTTTCTTTTTTTTTTTGGTGGCTGCTACTACCATTAATGTTTTTATTAAAAAATGTCATTTAAGAAAGAAAGATAGAAGTTGTTACTCTCTCTTAGCTTCCTCATAGCTTATGTTATTTGGGACTTTTCCTTGGTGAGTTATCCATCACCAGGCATGAACAGGAGTGTGCATATAACATGTTGCATATTACATGTAGCTCCAAATGTGCTGGATTCTTGTGGCTTCATCGTGTGCATTGTTCTGAATGTTTATCTTTTATGGAACTGCATGTTTAGGGCCTTTGCTAAAATGGGGAGAACTGACAGTCTGTGGAGCATTGTGTTTTATTTTTTGGTGTTGGAAGGTTATGAACAGTTTTTGTTGTTTATTTCACTAAATTATATAACGGTTTTCTCAGGATTTTCAGCACTCGCACTCAGCCTATTCTGCAAATATCGAATTGTCTTTCTCTTTACTCCCGTTGCTGAGAGGTAGTGCTTTGATTTTAAAGAAGAAAAGAAAAAGCATGACTTCTTCGTGTTTGTGGCTCGCTGCGGTGTGTAACTCAGCCTACTTTAATGCCAATGAAAATTAAAAATATATACATTTCTGCTCCAAAGTACATATGCATGTAATTCATGCACATATGCGTCTTTCCAGCTTGAGATAGAGGTTTCAGAAAAGCCCCAAATCCTGCCAGAAATCAATACCAGATGGCACAGTATCTCCCAAACGTGGTGTGTGGCAGTTGATAACCTCCTGCGAGTTACAAACACTGCTTGATAATAAAGGTTGGCAAGCTGAACTAACTTCTGGGCTCTCATCTTATTCAGCTGAGCTAAGTGCATAACCTGACTAAGCTGATTGAACCAGCTGAAGTATTTCTTTTATCCTTAGACTTTTGTGTTAACACTGAAAAATGTGTTAAAAGACTTAAGTGTGTACATCAATACACAAGAACTTCCTGATAAAGTGCAGGGTTCACATTCATGCACTAACACCCATCACACCTGATACATTCCACAAAAGCAGAGAAACGAAAACCTTTGTGATGTTGCTACTGGTAATTCTGACTTCTTTTTTCAAATGTTTGTGCCGTACTGCATTGCCACTGCTTCTATATGAACATTTTGCAGTGTTTGTGCATCTAGATGCTCGTCCTTTGTTCAAAGCTGTTCCTGTGCTATTTTTTCCCCAGCAGTCTGTTGTGTGGGTTCTGTGTAAAGCAAGGCGAGTTTACAAGGGTTTCTGGAAAGAAGGCAGCTCTCACAGGGCAATCTCACGGGGGTGTGGTTTTGTGGTGTGTGGTAATGGTTGTAATGATGAAGTGTGGGCTGTGGATGAAATGTTTCTCCATGGATATTTTTATGCTTACTCGAAGGTGATCAAGGGGTACAGGTAAAGGCTGGGCTGTGCTAGAGGCAGTTTGGTCCAGTTCAGTGAAATTGTATTGAAACAGGGTGTTTCTGGACTCAGCTGTTAAAATCCCCCTCTGTGTCCCTTTTGCACTCCCTAACACAACCCCCCACCTTTCCCAACTTGGTCTTCTAAACTCCCCTAATGGAGTCACAGCCCTCATCACCACCTCTTCGCCCAGGAGTCATAGAATCACTTAGGTTGGAACAGACCTTCAAGATCACCAAGTCCAACCTTCATCCTGACCTCCCAAGTCCCATCACTCAGCCATGTCTGTTTGTGCCACATCCACATGTGTTAAATACCTCCAGGGATGGAGACTCCACCACTTCCCCAGGCAGCCCGTTCCAATGCTTGAGCACCCTCCTGACCCTCCTGGTGAAGAAGTTCTTCCTAATGTCCAATCTAAACCTGCCCTGATGCAACTTGAGACCGTTTCCTATCACTTGACACCTAGGAAAAGAGACCGACACCCTTCTTGCAATAACCTCCTTTCAGGCAGTTATAGAGAGTGATGTGCTCTCCCCTCAGCCTCCTCTTCTCCAGACTAAACAACCTCAGTTGCTTGCTTCCTGGTCCCTTCACCAGCTTTGCTGCTCTTCTTCTACACGTGCTCAACCACCTCTATACCCTTCTTATAGTGAGGGGCCCAAAAAGGAGAACACAATATTGGAGGTGAGGTTTCACCAGTTCCGAGTACAGATGGACAATCCCTTCCCTAGTCCTGCTGCCCACACTATTTGTGATACAAGCCAGAATGCCACTGGCCTCCTTGGCCACCTGGGCACAGTGCTGGCTCATGTTGCCGGCTGTCAACCCGCACCCCTGGGTCCTTTTCTGCTGGGCAGCTTTCCAGCCACACTTCCCCAGGCATATACTGCTGCACAGGGTGCTATGACCCAAGTGCAGCACCCAGCGTTAAGACCTGTTGAATGTTATGTGATTGAACTTGGCATATTGATTATATTCAGTTTGTTGGGCAGCTTCACTTCCTCTCCCCCTGCTTCCCCTCTTACAGCCTTAGGATTCAGAATCCCTTTCTTGTCCTCTTCTTTCAACCAAATCCAGAGTGGGCTGTTACTAGTCTGATGGCATGCACTTGGAGAAGACTTGTAGAAGCATTGGCTGTTCCCCCATCCACAACAGTGCATGATATCTCCTGGCAGACAAAATCTGACAGAACAGCGGAGATCCTGTTGAACAGTGTCTTACAAGAATCTGGCCTACCAGTCAGATCTGCATAGAGCTGTCCTAGTCAATTATAACTATGTATGCCTCTGCTAACCCTCTGTGAGCTAATTAGGCCTGAGGATAGCTAGTCATCCTCTTTAATCTACCAGTTATGTTTGCATATGCCTGGCTTCCTTCGTCATTCAGACTTAAAAACATGTATGCAGACAAATGATTCTATGATTCTATGAAATGCCATCTACCAGGTTTACACGCACAGCATAGAAAACTATAGTTGTAATGTGTATTATGGCTCAAAATGAGCCATTTCAAAATCCCACAATACTCAAACCCAAACTCATAGGTAGTTATAATAGCTATTTTCAGTGCTTTCAATTCTGTTAATTTGTTAACAGAAGAACAGTTTTTTATGGTAAGGAGAAAATTCAGATAAAGCAAAAAACACCTAGGGGAACACAGGTGTGGCTTTACTTCTGTTCAAGGAGAAACTGTCAATTATTTCCGATAAGAGGTGACTGTAACAGCAGTATGTGCAGCCACAGATGGAACAGAAATGCTTATTCATAATGTGTCACGTAAAAACAAAGAGCCCTTTAATGAAATTATCCAGCAGCAGATTTTAAACCAGCAAGAGGAAGTAGCTTTTTACACAGTGAATAATTAAATTGTGGAATTAATTGCCACAGGATGTTACAGAGACCAGAAGCATTAATGGCTTCAAAAATTTACTAGACAAATTTATGGAAGAAAAACTCATTGGCAACCATTAGATACAACTCTAAAGATACAAATAGTTACTGTCCTGGGAAATCCCTAAACTGCAGGTTGCTAGGAGCAGGGGGAGTATATGTTGGGGAATGGGAATATCTTTTTGTTTGGCACTCTTGTTATACTCCTGCTCCAGGTGTTTGCTTCTGCCAATGTCAACGGCAAGCATATGCTAGCTAGATCTTTGGTCTGATGCAGTACTTAAATCTATGCAATCAAAATCAAACTATGTAGAAAGTATAGAACCCACAAGCACTACTGCAACCTGAAATTTATGTTGACTGGCTACTTAGCTTTAGAGCTACACTCTGTTTCAAACATATCTGGGAACATAGTTCTATCTAAAAACTACCTTTCACCTCCATAATTTTAATATATGGAAAGTCTTCAGGGTATCTAGTAATTTATCTCTGTGTTCTTGCTCTTACATTTGATGATTTAAAAAATAAGTAAATGAGCATCTTCTGCTCTGGGCATTGTTACATAATTGAAAAATTCTTAATCTCAGAGCTCACTGCAAATCCATATCATATAAAACCACACAAACCATTTAATAATTAGGTAACAGCAGATAAAATCCTCCTTGAAGTTAGCATAGCTACACCCACTTGGACCAAAGAAAAGAGAAGTCTTCAGCTAGATCCTTGTCATGCAGCCAGTTTTCTCTCTTAATGCCCAAGAAAATCTTAATAACTTGTTCTAAGTAACAAATCAAGCACGTAACATTGATGTGAGGAGGTGAACTGCAGTTCTGGGGCCGCTTATACATTGGATGAAATTCCAGCTTAAGTACCTGCGCTGATCTCAGGCACACCACATGGGATGAAATGTTTTCCTGGGTGGGTAGGGTCCATACAGTGTAGATTTTCTACTTATTTTAGCAGATGACAATCTGAAAGTCTTTGAGATTCTTGGATCTGTAAACAGAAAAATGCCTTTTATATCCTTATCAGCAGTGTTATAAACTGGAAAGGTGGTCCAACTGGGGTTACATATATGACCTACAACGTTCTGGCATGGTTGCATATTTCAGAAGAAAATGAATTGAGTGTCCACAAAGCATGTTATTTTTTAAAAAGTACTAAGTTGATAGCATTGTTGGAAAAAAATGTGATTTTACACATTTTCATTTGCTGAGGAAAGCTTGGGTCCACCATTTTGTAACTCTTTTTCAAATAGTTTTTGCTTGCCCCCAAACTACAACTTCTCCATGTACCTCTTGGGCTGGGGAGCCTGAAACTGGATGCAGCTGCCTCTTAATCAATGCTTCATATAAGGGAGTAGTAACTTCCCTGGCCCTGCTGGCAACAGTGCTCCCAACGTAGCCAGTATCCAGCTTGCCTTGTTTATTTATGATGAGAATGTTGCCTCCTGTTTCACATGGCATCCACCACGATGTCTCCATCCTTTTTGGTAGAGCTACTACAAGGCAGTCAGTTCTTGGCATGCAGGTTGTTATCCTGCAGAACTTTTCTCCTTGTTGGACTTGGTGACATTTCTGTTGATCTGGTCCTGAATTTTCTCAGTCTTCTTTTCTCAAGGTTTTTCTTGATTAAATCTCTACTGCTTGATGCATCAAATGCCACTAGGTCAGTAATGCCTGGAAGACTGCTGAGAGTGCACTGTGTCTCATTATCCAGGTTGTTGGTAAGGATTCTGCAGTAAAACGTTGTGCTAGATACTGGCTACCAGTTAGATGTCAAACTAACATTTACTATCAGTGTTACCCTCTGAACCCAGCTGTCCCAGTGATTTTCAATCTGCTGACCAGGCCATTTGATTACATCCACCACTCTCCCCATGCCTGCATAGCAGGTGGTTTCATCATATAAGGCAATCAGGTTGATCAAGCATGATCTGCCCTTTGTAAGTCCACGTTGATTATTGCTGATTGACTTTTTGTTCTCTGCATGTTTGGAAGTGGATTCCGAAAGGATGTGGTACATAATCTTTCCAGGGGCTGAGGTGAGGCTAACCAGCTTGTAGTTGCCTGAGTCCTTCCTCTTGCCTTTTTTAAAGGCAAACAGACTTGCATAAAATCCTGAATCCTAAATCTTCTGCTTACCTTCTCAGCCTTTTTCTGGTTCTGAGTGCAATCAACGTGTGGTCACTGCTCCCAAGCTGTTATCTGTGACCACATTTGCTGCTTGTTCTTCCCTGTTCATATGCTGAGGTGAAGTATTACCCTTGCTTGGTCTCTCTAGCATCTGTATTAACAAGTTAGCATCAATGCAGTCTAGTAACATCCTAGATTGCTTGCACAATGCCATGGTGCCCGCATGGTTAAAATCCCCAATGAGGACCAAGGCCAATAAATGGTTATTTTAGGTTATCTGCTTCCCTTCAGTCAGATGGTCTGTAACAGGCCTCCACTGCCATGTGACCAATATTGCTCTTGCCTTTGCTTTTGACCAGCAGATTCCTGGTGGATCTATCCGTTTCGCACTGAAACTCCACATGGACAGTGAGGTACTCTGTAAGAAAGTACAACTTCTGTAAGAAAGTACGACAGGGAAGTACAACTTCCTCTTCTCCACTTGTTCTCCTTGAACAATCCCTCCACGACACATTTCCAGTCATGGATGGCATCCCATTTAATCTTTGTGATCCAAATCACAATTACAATTCTCTGACTGTGCATAGACTTCCAGTTCTTCTTGTTCATTGCCCAAGCTCTGTGCATTAATATCCAGACACTTGAACTAAGGCTCTGCATGTTCTCCCTTCCAAGTGGAAACGTGTAACTTTCCCTTATAGCCTTTTCTCACACATACTTTCTCCTCCATATGTACCCTCTCCCTACCTCTGGGCATAAGTACCCATTCATCAGTGAATTTAATTTAAAAATATCCACACTAGATGAGCGGACTTCGTCACAGAGGTGTTTTTCTTTTTTTCAGGGGACTTCCATATCTTTGTAGCAGTCCTTAAAGGCGTTGTAATCAGAGGCAGCAGAGTCCTGCTGGTGTACAACCAGGCATCAGTCTGCTGGTTACATCTGCTGGCCAAACTTCTCCCTTGACTGGAACAGCTGAAGAGAGCACGACTGGGATTTTTGCCATCTTGCGTTTGCTCTGATCTCTAAGCTTAATCTGAGCTGCTTGACGTTTCCCTTGGCTGTAACTTCTGTCCCACAAGGATTAGCAGCAAGTGGCAGAATCTGGGAGGCTGGATGAGTGATGGCGATCTCTCTGCACTATTGGTGGTCTTGGCTCTGGACAAGTTGGTGACCTACCTGGGTAACAGGGCTGGGTTCTTCTGTCTGACATGAGGGAGCATCGCCAGCCACTAACATGACTGCTTCTCTTAGTGCTAATACTGATCCAAAGACTTGAAATACCCACGCAGTGCTTGCTCCCCAAACACCCACTGCTTTTCCAAACTGCTAGCTAGGCACAGCTGGAGGAAGAAACAGCTTTATTCCTGTTACCTGAAGTCACTGG
This sequence comes from Penelope pileata, assembly GCA_013396635.1. Lineage (NCBI taxonomy): Eukaryota > Metazoa > Chordata > Aves > Galliformes > Cracidae > Penelope > Penelope pileata. The sequence continues at coordinate 99,383 of WBMW01005031.1, forward strand.
CTTCCAACTTCAGCCCTCTGCAAGTTCGTATCCTCTTCCTTCAGTCATACCTTCCTTCTTGCCCTACTGGGCCATAACCCAGTGCCTTGGAGAAACTTTTTCAAACCTCCCGTTGATCTCCCTGTGTCAGCCCTGATGCAGAGCCTGCTGGCCTGCCCTGGCACTGCTCACTGCGCACTGTGGTGCTTCAGTCAGGACACGGCTCCCTGCGCGAGGCCGCGGCTCTGCCCCGGGGCGGAGCACCAGGCCCATGAGCAGACCGAGCCCTGGGCTGCGGGATGCACCCTCAGCGCTTCACAGAGGGACGGGCTGCCTGGGTACCAGGAAGGCTGCACTGCTGCCCTGTGCTGTCTATTCACCAGCAGCTTCTGTCTGAGATGTCTGTATGCTCCCTGCAATCCGACTGCCATATTAACTGCTTTGCTTCTGCGTTCACACCCTGATGGCAGGGCCCCTTGCTGCTGGGCTCCGTAGGGCAGGAGGTGAGCAGGGAGCTGAGAGGTTGGCTCTGCCCTCCTGAGACTCAGCTGGCAGCGTGCTGCTCATGCTGCCCATCAGCCCTTTTGTTCCTTGCCTTGTGATCTCTGGGGCTGTCTTGCACTGCTGCTTCTTGCACTGCTGTTTGCAGCGAGGGCTGGGATCTGGAGATGACGTTCTGCTGCTTTAGGAGTGGGATAGCAGTCCTAATTTAAGGCGAGACAAATTATTTATGATCGTTTTTGATTTACGCAGGATTTGGTTTTATGTGCTTTCCACAACAACCGTTCCATAAAGTAAATATATGTTGTTATTTTTCTTCTGTAAAGTATTTTTAGTAAATCCTTGGTGCCTGGTTTATTGAATGACTAATGCATTTTGGTACATCTGAATTACATCTATACTGAGTCATTTTGTTTTGTAATGGCATATTTAAATGTTTAAATCTCTACAGGAATTAAATATTATAAAAGACTTTAGCCTTTTGTTCTGGGGTTTGGTTTGTGCCTGCGTTATGTCACCACAACCCTCTGCTGTGGCAAAGAGCTCCTGTAAGCTGAAGGCTCTGAGAACGCGTATCGCAAAAACATTTCTGGAAACCATAAATGAGCCAATGTGTTTTTGCACAGCCAAAGTTTTGTTTTTTTGAATCAGATCTTCCCCTGCTTGCTGTGTAATGTTGTCACATGTAACATTTCACAATACTCTTGCTGGACTCTTAAGTTTTCCTAAGCCACCGTTCACCCAACACTTCTAAAATTTTCCCTTGTCTCTTCTCATAATTCACATTTTGAAACTAGGGCTTTGTTCATGGGGAAGGTTTTGCCAGTGTCAAAAGCAAAATACTTACATCAGTGTTCCCTGCCTTCTTGCTCTGAGTTGAGTGTTATGTTTTTTTTGCTGTGTTCTTTTTTTTTTTTTTTTTTTCCTCTGTGTGTTTTATTTTGTGGAACTCTTGTATAAGACACGTAACCTGAAATTAAAAAAAAAAAAAAGATATACAAGTTTTGTCCTGGATAACTGTTTACATTTCTTGTATATGTCAGTCAGTTGAACAGCCTTGAATTCCTTTGTCATGTGGACTTCTTGAAATATTTCTTCCCCAGTCAGCAATCTTTCTTGTATCAGCTCGCAGTGCCCTTTTAGTCCTTGAACAAATGCCTGTTATGCCAGGCTGGCATTATTTTGAAATACCTTACAAGCTTTCACTTGTGCTTCGTTATCCTGGATTTGTAATCTGTGTTTTTCCTGATGTGTGGTTTATATTGCATCTTTGCTTGTCTGCCAGGTCCATCATTTACTTTGTGAGCTCTGTAGAGCAGAGATCTGTTCATCACATCATGTCCTTCGGAAGCCCATACTGTATTTTTAGAATCCAGAGAATGATTATCAATCATTGTGAAAGGGCAAGATTCCTTTATTCTGCTGTCTATGAATACTGTTGGAGGCTTCTCATTGCCTTCTCCAAGCAAGAAATCAACAGCCACAGGAAGAGCTGCTCTGGTACTTGCAAAAACTGATTACAACAAAATATTTGAAATAGTATCCTTCCCTCCCCCAACTAAAAACAAACAAAAACCACCTCGCTTTTACCATTGAGCAAGTGAGCTGATACTGTATATTAGAAGAATTGGAGGTATTTGTAGTAGGAATTCTGAAATGAATGTGACTGTATTCTCTGAATCTTTGCATGTAAAATGCTGAGAATAGGGTTTTCAAAAGTGCCTACATGATTTAAGAACCTTTCAGAAGCAAACTGAGAATGATTCTTCAGCTGAATAGTTAAGCAATAACCTGGGATGTGGGAGAGTCAGGCTCAAGTACGTGCTCCAATTACCTTTTAATTAGTTATACAAAGTGGAACAACTTCAAACAGGAGAGATTGAGATGTCTTACCCCTGAATCCCCAATAGCCTATGGGCTAGGACAACTCATACGGGATGAGCAAAGATTTGAAAACGGGTCACTTACCTTACTGATGACTGTTTTAACCACTGAGATATTAAATCTGATAGTGTGTGGGTCTTTCTCATCGTTGTTTGTGAGGAAGGATTTGGCTGGCTTAAGCATCTGACTCAAGGAGAGGGTTTGTGGTGGAGGCACCCGTCCCCATTAAAGGAACAGGACTCCCCGTGCTGTTAAGTCGCTTGGACAACTTTTTGCTTGGGTAGATGGCTTTTGTGATTGCTGCTTTTTGACACTTATCTTTCTTCATCCATTTTATAAAAAGTCTGAGTGTCTAATTTAGGGAGGGGATTGCATTAGATATCATGATGTCTAAATCTTAAGTGTTGCAAATTTGCATTTCTTCTACCACTTTTTGTGAATCTAGTTATCTGCCACAAAGTAGGAGTTTGTATTGATGCTGACAGACCAAACAGAAGGGCACAAAGGACTTTTACCAGAGCTGATGTATTAGACTTAAAGGCTTTAAACATTGTTAAAATGTATTTACTGCTAAAGGAGGAAACCGTGCTGGTGTACTAATTACATCATCTTGAGAGACTCATAATTATCTCTGCAGCATTTCATGAGTGTGCATCCATTTGATTTGTCCTAATTCAGAGCCTTGTCATCCTCATCTGCAATCTCATTCCCAGATTGAGCATTGAAATCGACACAAGCGTTCCTAATATGCAAATAGAGATCTGCAGTTCCACTTCAAAGCAGTAGCTTCTGAAGTGGGATTTTTAATTATTCCATTTTGAGTTAGTGACTGCAAAAGAGGGTTTTTTTCTTCTGCTGGTGAGTTGGGTGTCCTTGTTCTTTTCAGTTTTGTTACTGGCACGTTGCAGTAAGCATGTCTCATTCTCTCTGTCGTGCAAACAATGAAATGATTGACCAGTTAATGATATATCTGTTTACTGATTGTAATCCATAACTTCCTCAGGGAGTTGTGTGTCCTGTTCTTGGGCTCTTTTGCATCACAGGAGTCTGTCATGAACTTGGAAAACAATGGCAGTCATCAGCTGCTCTATATTTTGTAGGGATGAACTGTGTCTGCTGTCAAAACTAAGAGTCCTTGGACAAGAAAATATGCTGGAGATGTTGGTGGAGATGAGAAACCCATGAAGCAAGTAATATTATCACGAGACTTTATTGCGCGGCACAAGACAGAAACAAAGGGGCACGATCATGATGTGGATTGGTAACAGTTTGTTATCTATTGGAACTGTCCAACATTGCAAGTGATTGACTGACTTGTGGATGAAATCTCATCTATTGTGAATAACTAGTTTCAAGCCAAGTTTTAAATATTTTCAAATCCCCATTGAAAAGTGAGATGCAATTACAAAAGGTTGGTTACTTAGGGTAAGTCATACTGCTTTGCTTTGTATGATGTATTTTCCATTTGTAGCGAGATGACTTAAGGACACTGACTGCTGACGGAAGCGTGCTGCAGTAGCACTCATAAGACAAAACACTCTCAGATAACCGTGGGTGCACATGGGAGAGCACATACTGTGATATGCTCCAGGGTCAGCATAAGCTATTGGTGAGTCTGGTGAGCCCTGCGTGGTGGGGAGGCACTTACTCACTGTGTCTGTTCCCCAGCTCCTTTGCCAGTGACTCAGGAACTGGTATTTGGTGAGAATGTGATGTGAAAAGGAAGGAGGCATCCCATAATTAGGGCTAGTAATAATAGAGGAATCAGTTTAGCATGTGATATACAGTGAATGAGTCAGAGAAATGAAGGAAAAGTGAGTTTGATAGATAGAAAAGGGAAAGTGCAATACTGAGAAATTGTGATGAATGATGATGAGATGTTCAAAAGGCACACAAAAAAGGAAAAGCAAGGTAATAAGGCAGGAAGGATACGTTCAAAAACAGTATAAAATACAAGAGGTAGGACTGTAAATTCAGGGGAGAAGGTGGAATGATGGCAGGTGTGATGAAGAGAACCAGCTGGCATAGGGTTTATGCTAGCAGCCTGGAAGAATTTGGGGAGACGAATTTGATAGCGTTGCAGAAGCTGGAGCAAGAAAGAAATATGTCTATTGAGTTTGGAGATAACAGAAAGGAAATAGTTGCATGCATATAGAAGAAAATAACTTTTTTATGCTTTTAAATCTTACAGTAAGTGACAGAGCTTCTAGTCATGGACAACATCGAATTTCTAGGGTTGCCAGCTAGCATAGTGGGAATATTGTTGATAGTCAAAAAAGTACTCAGGTTTGGTGGTATTATGGCCTAACTTAAACCAGATTGACTTTCTGCGCGAATAAGTCCTTATTCAGACAGGCAAGGTGTCTACTCTGTAACCATTTCTTGTCCGCCAAGGCAATATTAAAAAAAGAAGTGTGTTTAAATGTGAGGCTAAGCTTTTTATTTTATTTTTTTTTTACAAAAAAGCCTTTCAGCAATATATATGAGAAGTACCTCCATTTGGGAATTCTTCTGTTTCATGCTCCTTTTTTTTCCTATTGCCATGCAGACACACTCTCACGTAGAACCATCTCCTTCAGCCTTATAGATGCAGTTGAGGAATCATTTTTTGCGTGTTCTACAATCAGCTGTCAGATTGCATCTGCTATCCACCTTACAGTTAGGTGTTACTATCACTGGTATTTGTTTAATTCGAGCTTCTTACAGTATTCACAAATAGTGAGGTTCCCTTTATTGCAGAGAGTAGTAAGGTCTATCAGCAAGCTGGTTTTGAGCTAAGATGTGGAAAACAGTGTAATGATCTGTAATGAAAAAGCTGTTCAGGTCTCATCACACTTCTTAGGACCCAGTTTTATGAGGCCCTGTGTAAAAACGGATGGATGCTCCAGGAGCAGAGGGTTGGGCCCAGTTGTGCAGGACAGGCAGACAGTTGTGAAGGGGCTCGTGGGCATCACAGTGCAGAAAAGTGTTCTTAAACAAAGATTTTGAAGAAGGATTTAAAGATATATTCCCAAATGTTTATAAGAAACTTTCCCACAGCAGAAAAAAACAGAAGACAGAAAGTATGAAGGCACTTGTATTGAGAACCGAACAGGTGGAGGGACAGGGACTGGCACTGCTGGTTACCTATGGGCAGGAGCCAGCCTTTTGGTACTGTAATAGATAATGGGAAAGGTGTGGGTAGACTCTGTGGATTTTGGAAAGTCAGTGGAGGGATGTGTAGGGTGGGAGTGTAGACAGGATGAACCCCGGCTGTTACACAGCACGTGTCGTCTTTGCAAAAACTGGTGACTATAGAGGAATGTATAAGCAGCTTAATTCAGCATACAAAGAGCAGAGGCCCTTTAAAGCTTATTTTCTGATACAGTTCTGTTTCTGAGGCTTTCCTGAAACTGTGTTAATGACAAAGACAGGATCTGTAAGCAGAGAGGAATAAGAGTTGCAGTTGAAAATACCCTTGTTTGTCAGATCATATGTGGCCTTCAGGAAGCCTGTAAAAACTGGGGATACCTGCAGAGCAAAACGAGTATCTTAGCATTCCAGAGTGTCCTATGCAACCCGTCACTGGTGTGTGTACTAGGAAAGCCCATAGTGTTTGCTAAGACAAGGCAAGAGATGCAAGCTGTCAGCAGGAACTGGTAAATCAAGAAGGATAATAATGGAAGTAAGACCTGGGATTTAGTGGCTAATTACTATATTGAGGGCTGTTCCAATAGGAAGCCAGATAGGAAAACATTATTAATGATTGAAGAATGTGGTATGTGGAAAGGATCAAGGGAGAGACTTGTCTCTAAGGCATTCACGGTGAAATACAAAGTAAAAGGCCATTTGGCTCCAGGGCACAAACTGGGACTGTCATAGAGGTGGAGGTGCACCCACTTTTGCACCCACTGCAGGTATAAGTAAGGTAGGTGCTATCTGCTCAGAAGGAAATCTAGGGGCACGCTCTAGTTTGCACTCAGCATTTTTTCTTTTCCTAGTTAGTGTGGCTCTGCACCACCACTGAAGTCAGTCATCTGTGTTAAAGGTGGAGCTGGCTCTGGTGGATTTATTGCCATCTTGATCCTTATATTAATGCAGATATATTAATTCAGCGAGGCGAGGCTGTAAGTGTCAGACAGGATATATGTTTTTCAAGTAATGTCAGTTCAAGTAAAGGATGAGTCTGTACTTAGAAATCTTATTGCTGTTTCCCACAAGTTTAAGGGTTACATTTTGTCTTAATGAAAAATGACAACATGACTCACGTTGTTGTTTTGAAGAGTACGAAGGAGAAGTGCTGTCAGTGAAGAACTTCTGGGGGACAAGAATTTCATCAGATGAGCAAAAAAGATTCAAAAGGAGTAAAAATTGAGAAAGTCTGCTTGACTTTCACTGAAGGTATACTCAAGGAATGTGGAAAACATCTCTCTGGAAAATGAACTGATTTTAACAATACATGGTCTGTGCAGTTCTCCAAAGGATAAGTCACACTTCATATTTAAGCAGGGATCAGTTTCACAGGTGGTATAAATCAAACAGGATTTTGTAGGAGCTGATGAAGATAACACTGAATTGTGCTTGTTTTAGGATTTAGTCCTTTTCACACTATGGAAAACATGTTTTAGTGATCTCAGTCAACCAGGCAGAGCCATACAAGAGTAAACAAGTTGTTAATATGAAATCACCTTAGGGCCTTTTCCTTCTCCCACTGAAATCAATGTCTGAATTCCCATCAGTTTGAGTGGGACAATAAACGCACACACAAAAAAAGGTAATATCCATGTTAATGTATTTTCTAAATATATGAATTAATCAGCAACTTGGTAAACTGGTTCAACAACCTGATGCACTTGCTGAATCAACCTTGCTGAAAGGGATGCACCATCTGCCTTGCAGTCTCTAGCACACTGTTAAAAAAGTAACATTTTTTATGCAAATAATTATTTTTGCTATTAAAGCCCTAATCTGTGCTCAGGCGAAATTGCTTAGGACAAGATGCTGTGTATCTTGGCAGAGGGGTTGGACTTGATGATCTCTAGAGGTCCTTTCCAACCCCTGCAGTTCTGTGATTCTGTGATTCTGTATCTCCACTACACTTTGCATGTAAAGTATGCTTGTGGCAGAATTTTATGTAGAGAAGAAAGGGTTAGTACAATTATGTTATTGTTCCATGCTGTCTTAAAACACTGTTCTTATATGTGTTCATGAATCTTTCCTAAATACTTGGGATTTTTTTTTTTGTATTTATCCATCATATATTGAAAAACTAGAGAGAAACAAGATGACAGACTTCTGTGTGGTTTAAATCATGCTAGATATCTATTAACTTCACTTCAGAATCTTGAGAAGACCTCATCTCTCACATTTATTGCTGTCTTTATGAGCTAGTTTTACACTGTTGGTAACAAATAGTTTAAACCAGATATCTAAATGTGATGCCCTTTCCTTACTTTGTTTTACCCCTTTGTACTTTGCAAAGCAGGGCACTAGGGGTCTTGGAGAGATGCGGAAGGACCTTCGTAGTCCTGTCTCTACCACAGTGGGTAAGAGGGGGAAATAGATCTTTTTTTTTTTTCCTGTTGAAACACGTGAAGAGTAAAATCTTCTACCTGAGGTGAAACGTGTAACAGAGGAGGACCCCAAGAGATGCTGTTCAGGGTGTAAACTTTGCATTTGAGCCCTGGCAATTTGGTTCCTTCACCTGGTGCTCACTTTAATCCCACTCTGTATGTGTGGTTCCTTTCCAAACAGAAGAAGGAAGGCAAACAGAGTGGGCCAAAGTCCATTTTTAGCCTTGCCAGAATGGCTCCAACATGTGGTAACTTGTGAGGGGTTAGGTTTGGACATATCCCCCTAAGGACAGCAGCAGCTTATGGCCTCTGTACTTGCTTTCTTTATAAAGGTTAAGTGTCTCCAGCTGTGTTTGTAGTAGGGAAAAGGAACTGTGGATGGGATGTACCTTAGCTGCAGCCACCATATTGGCACGCTGCTCTTGAACCTCGGTAACTCTACTTCCCCTTCAGACTGTTATTCTGGCAGAGTTTGGGCTATTTGAAACGTGCTGACAGCCATTTTCTGTTGTGCTAGCCCGGTTTAATAGGCACTATGTGTCATAAGTATGGGTCAACCCTCATAAATATGCCTCTCTTGGCATTTCACAATTGTCTGCAAAGGTGTTGCTCAACTGGAGTCCCGGCCCTGCAGCCATGGTGTGTAGAGGTGTTGAATCTCCTGGATCAGATGTGGGCCCTGAGGCAATCCTGACTGCGGCGGAGCCATGTTCAAACTGGTGCTGATCCTGCTGCTGAATGATGATATCCTTCTTGACTGCCCTTGCAGACGTTTCCAAGAGCTGCGTTTTATTTGTGCATCAACAAATGATCTGATATTTGCTAAGGGTTTGAATCCAGCCATTGAAGAATAATAAATGACTGTTTAGGTTAAGCTGAAATTTTGCAGCCTGATTCAGTTACAGTGGTGACTCACTTCGAGTTGGTTCTCACATGATTCACAAAGAGTAGGGGTGACTCAACCCACAAATTTACTTAGCTCCCATGTTATTTTCCCTCTCAGTGAAAAAAAAATGGTTGTAATAAATAATCACAGCAAACTTTGACTTACCCTGAGGTAAAATAAATGCATGTGTTGAAAGGCTACATATTTGTAATAATAAATTATTTACTGAGGTAAGGATGAAATAATACGACACCCGGACCATTAAACAAGAAAGAAATGTGCCATGCATTTTTGGTTGATTCTGTTACATAGCAGATCTAAATAAAGGAAGAATAGTTATTTTTATCTAATGGAGATGTCCAGCAAAGCTTTTCTGACAGTGTTCATGCTTACACTATAGCCAGCCAATTCTTGGCATTTGTTCTCTGAAATGAGTAATTTTTGTCTGAATGTAGACATTTTTAAAGGAATACCAATTGAAAAGTGTGAGATACCTAACTTCTGAAAAATGAGTCTTAATAGGGCATCCTGGGCTGGTCACACAAAGTCCTGAAGTACCTGAAGTTGTCTGTCTGAAAAATCTTAATCAAATTTCAGCACAGTATCAAATTCACAGAGACAAGACACTCTCTCCCAACAGGAGCCATGAGACATGTTTTTTCTTCAGAAGGTACAACTGCTATCAGTGTTCCATAAGCACATGCACAAACGCATGGCTGTAGTGTAAATGCAGTCTAAATTACTATGAGTTCTGAGTTTAGAGTTAGCTGGAGACTGTCAGCCTATCCTTTCTTGGGTTGTCCCAAAAGAATATAAATAGGTAACTACATACCTTAGAGCTTGTTAGCACTGAGTAATCACCCTCCCTTTCATAAGTGAAACAACAAAGAATCTGTAAAATGAAGAAATTCTGCCGTGTCAGCTTACTTGGTCATTGAAAAGGTCATTAGCAAACAGGGTTGTTTCTTTTCCTCACAAATACCAGATGTCAATAATATCCATAAATTAAACTTTAAAAGCCCATATTATAACAGGATTAAATTATAGGGAACAAATATGTGGCTTGAAAGACTAAGGAGAGAATTTGGAATTCTTTGGAAAGATAGCATCACTGGGCAGGAAATGTCAGCATGGTTCAAGTGTGGCAAGAAATTTCAGTGAAATAAAATGGATGGCAATGGCAAATTCCACAAAACTAAGGGACATAAAAACAGCCACGAGAAAGGGTATGTAAGAGCAGTGATGAGATTTAAAGCATTCAGCTGAAAGACTTACAGAGAAGGGCTGGAGAGAGAAGTAAGAAAAGGCTGGAAGATAACTGTGGAGCTTCACATGCTGAACCAGTGCTGCACAAGTCCAGTGGGGCATTTTTGTGGTACATGGCATGCCACCCTTTTGTCACAAAGTCTGCCAAGCAGCCGCAAGCTGTTTTAAGGTTATTTATAGAGAGTGAACCAAATGCACATGTTAATTTGAACTTTCCCTCAACTAAAGGAGAAGGTAGAAGGATGGTTTTGCGATCAAAGTAGAGGACTGGGATTTATTTATTCTTGGTTCTGCCACAGTCTCCTTGTGCAACCTTAGGCCAGGCTATTCATCTCTTCATGCCACAGTCTTACTATTTGTAAAATACAGTTGATTGTACATATGTCGCCATGAATGTTTGAGGCTAAATTCTTTAATAGTTGTAAAATGCTTTGAGATGTAATGCTGGGAAGGACAAATTACTAAACACTGCAATGCTGCATGCGGAGTTATGCTAATTAGTGCCTTTTTAGACATTGTTCCCATATCGTTTGTGGATTAATACTGCAAGCTGATCCAGTTTTAGTCAATAGTATCTTTGACCTAACTGATTCTGGGCTTGATCTGGAATGGAAGAATTTCCTTCCTTTTTGGTGATGCTAATCAATGAAATAAAAATTCTCCAGACTGGCACTTCGAGTTTACAGGTTCTTAGGCTTGCACAAGTTTGTCTTGAAAAAGCCATTGGATTGGCCAGTGGATTTTTTGAGTGGATGTTTATGCATTTAACGCCTGCATTGTACCAGTGAAAGAGTCTGCAAAAGCAAGGCTTGTTCTTATATGTACATTGACAGAAGTCAAAGACCTGCCATGAACTGGCTCACTTCATAAGCACTGCCCACCAGACAATATATATCAGCTGTGCTCATTTCAGGAGCAAATGTATCTTTTGGTAAGTAAACCACAGCTATATTTCTTTAAATAGTGCATTTTTGGGGTGTATTTCTAAGTATGTTTTCCTGTCAGAACTGCTGTTAGGTCATGTAGGGTGCATCTTTAATAATCATACATAACGAGTGAGTTCTCCTTACTGCAGAGCTTCCATATAAATACCCATGTTGTTCAGTGCTGCTATGGGACTGTCGCAGCAGATGCTTTTGCTTTTCCTTTTGCTGTAAACAAGCTGTTGTGACTGTTGTGACTGATACTTCTTTTCACCATATGTCCTGAACACTCCCAGTCCGTAGTTATATGTCATTTCCAGGATGCTTTGTAGGGTGTGTATGCCTCCACCCCATTTCAAAATCAATGTAACTCTCAATGCATTGACTAATGACTGCAAGGTGTTGCTTAGCATGCTGGTTTTGGCTGACAGTGCTACTAAATGAAGAGCCGTTTGCTTAACATGTCTTTCATGGTTCCCATGTGAAGTAATTTTTACTGACAGATTGAACATGCCAATGGCTTCAGGTTTGCTAGTGAGCATCTATCTGATAGGCTTCTGAAATAAAAAAGTATGACCCCAGCTTGTTACCTTGAATGTTGATGGTTCTGTGCTGTCCCTTAGCCACATGCTATGTTTACATTGTTCTCCTTCATTTTGTTATGCTGAGCTCATCACTGCATCCGTCATGAATCTGTAGAGCAGGAGTGGGTGGTGAGAACTAAAGAAAACTGGAATGTACCTCTAAGTGTGTTGTGCTGATGCAGTGTGCAAGGTGTTGCAATTCTGCCCCACTCTGAGGAACTAGGACTGATGTCAAGTTTTTTTTTCTTTCGTTGTCATGTGTTGTTGAATTAGACCATCCTTGAACCTATGCAAGGAATAGGACGTGCAGCACCAAAGAGAAATTGCTTATGCACAGCAATTGTATTTACTTGTTATTACAGTGGGTGGACATGCCTTATTATTCATCTGTGACGTGTTGACCTTCCAGAAGGTCTACCTGGCATTTTAGTAATAGCATATGTGACAATACAGTGTTGAGTGTGGTTGGGGATGGTGTCCCTGTTAATCATGTTAATGAAAGCAATCATCCGGAGGTGAACAGAAACTGAATTGCATCTTGTAAACATGTGAAATAAGCTAAACTATAGGAAGGAGTGTTCTTTGACCATCTCTCTCATCTGACTCTATAAGATTTCTACATGATTGCCTGAGCCTATGTCACATATGCTGCGTTGCTGGACTGTCCTTGCTGCCTCATGTATTGCTATTGGGAAAACAGCTGCTGTGAATGACATTTTTTCCTTGATAACTGGAGATATGTTCACATTGCCTTTAGAAAATGGCAGACTAGCTTTTACTTTGTTAGGTGTCTGGCAGCAAGCTGTGTGACTGTGGGTGTGCAGCCACTGGTTCTCTCCAGGTTGGCGTGGATGCCTGCGCACATCTTTATGTAGCTCCACACTTGCAGGGCCGAAGCTGATTCATATGCATGTGTGCAGCTTCTCAAACATCTGTCCTTTTTGCTAACGTAATGGTGTAAGTTATGGTTCCTGCTCTTGTTTTGCTCACCTGTTATGTCCTTCAATTCTGGAAGCTGGAGTCAAGGGTATTACTGGAGACACTAAGTTAGTGAGCTTCTATACTCCAATCTTCATGAGCCAAGAAATAGGTAAAAAGAGCCTGATATGACATAACTCTGTTGATGTGTAACGTTACTCCCTGTGGAGAGGAAAAGATATTGGCATAATTTTTGTGGCAAATGGACATCTATAATGAATGCCCAGGTCATTTCTTTTACTCTTTGTGTGAGCATTGGCAACTTGGAGCACTGGTTTTTTTCAGTATACACAACTGGATCTTGTATGTGTTATCTGGCCATGGTGCTCTTGCTCTTGAAGAGGGAATGTCTTAGTGACTGGGTATTATTTGGGCCACTCTTGTGAGTGTGGTCCTGTGTTCAGACCTTATGTGAAGGAGAAAAAACAGCCTGGTGGAATTGTCCCAGAGAGGAGCATGTCTGCACTACATGTTGTCCAAATCAAATCCTTATTATCCTTAATATCTTGTATTTAAAATGGTTTTTGATTTAGTAACTGCTTTCTGTGCTTGCATACAGCTGGTGGCCAAGTTTCTTCTGCAGCTGAGTGCAGAACAACATTGGTTTTGACTGCGTTGGTTCTCTTCCGCAGCGACGCTGAGACAGACGGATCATTTGAGTGCATATGATTGCCCCCGTTGCCCCAGGCACAGGATGGCTGCTTTTCTTTGCTCCCTTTGTCAAGTTTCAGAGGATGAGGACTGTAAGCTGCTGCCTGGGTTTATGCAGCAGTCTGAGCATCTATGATGCTGCTGCTGGTCTTCCATAGTGCTTTCTGTGTGATGTCAGTCCTGTTTGCAGCTGGGTGTTGTGGTAGGTGATGTTTTATCTCCAGGTGCCTTTGAAAACTGCAAACTATCACCTGGCTGTGTGTGGTTTTTTCTTTCTTTTTTCTTGCCAAAACTTGCACCTACCTCATGTAAATGTGCCAAACTGACTTTGCTCTTGAAAGAAATAATAGTTCTGTGGAACTCCTGAAATAAAATATATCCCATAGGATTTCCAGCCTCCGTGAATGCTGGAACCTGGAATCCATGTAATGAAGTGGTCGTAAGTAGGCTCTGTGCTGTCTGTCTGGTGAGGGGCAGGACTGAAGCTGTGCAGCTGGGGAGGAACACAAGTGGTGCTTACCTCCTTCTTTCAGGTTGGCCTGTTTTTCCTATGCTTTGAATAAGCTGAAGTAGAAATAATCTTTGTCTGGTTCAGGAAACATTTAGGATTACGAATTTGACAGATGCTGTGTTCTTTCAGAGGTTGTACTGCTGCTGGTCATCACTGCATAACACGGTCCCCAGCCCACCACTGTTGTAGCTAGTTCTTCTGAAGACCTATAAGAGGTATAGTGGCCTTGCATTTAGTGTTGTCTTGAGAAACAGATGGGAAAACTCTAATTATCGTTTTTTGGGGAGTTCCCACAGTACTTTTTACATTCCTGGAATAGCTCCATATTGCCTATGTGGTGACTTCCATTGTTATTTGCAGTCATTAATTCTTCATTTATTCCAGACGCAATTACTGCAAACAAGTGCTTTTAAAGAAACGGTGTTTTTGCCTGCCTGTATGGCATCGTGCTTCTTGTTCACAAGGCACAAATAAATGGAGGATGTTTCCTTTTATGTTAGCTATCCATACTGCATATTCTGCTGTTATTACACCAATCGTGCATATAGATAACAAGATTCTGAAAAGCTGATTGAAAAATCATGGAACCTTAGAATCATAGCATCAGTAAGGTTGGAAAAGACCTCTGGGATCGTCCAGTCCAACTGTCCACTTACCACCAATATTGCCCACTAAACCATGTCCCTAAATACCATACATCTCCATGTTTCTTGAAGAGCTCCAGGATGAGAGGGAAGTTTTTTAAAAAATGCACTAAAGAATGTTATTTCTATTTTTTTTCTAATTCTCTTTTTCAGTCACCTTTACACTTTGGGACAGTCATATTCTTTGGTTACATTCACGTGCAGTGTTATGCTGGCTGTTGTTGACCTTTGCCACTCACAGAAGTCAGTTTGACTGCAGAGGTTCAGTTTTCCTTATTGTTAGTGTCAGATACACAGTGTATACAGCAACTGACCTAAATGACACTGAAGTTAATCTCTACATTTTATAGTTACTTTTGCTCAAATAAAAAATTACCAGGAGCTCATGGTTTCAGAGCAGAACACCTAACTGGAATCAAATGAAACTGAGATTATGTTCATGGATTTGTGCTGGACATCTTTATATTGCAATATGTGTCATAATGAATAACAGCATTGTATTTCTTGTTCCTTACAGATAAAACAAGACAAAACAGAAAATATACCAGATTTAAAATCTTTAGTAAAAGAAAAATTTACTGCATTGGAGAGCATGAACAGTGACTCTGATTTGCAAAAGAATGAAAAATATACATATTTTAAGGATCAACTTAAAGACATGAAAAAACAATGTAAGTCCTATTTTTTTTTTTAAAGATTCTTTAAATGTTAAATGGCAACACACGTACTAAATATCTTAGCATACAGAAGTGCCAGTTATGGTTCAAGCTGAGGTGAGTGTTCTTAATTCTTATTGGAACTGATATCTGTGTAGCAAAAAGCCTATGTAGTTACCTAGATAGTTTTATTCAGGCTCACAATTCCTGCCTTGCTTGGATACAAATACGATGGAAATCTTGTTTCGTGTCTCTTTTTGTAAGGTGGGCTTTTTCATCTGAAGACAGGGCTTTTTCCTTAATTGATAGGATCTTCTAAAAGGATTAGGTAAGCTGTTTTCATTTGTCACTTAAACAAATTGCTCCTGTTTCATAACTTCGGATGTGTTGCAACTCTAAGACCTTTGCTTTAATCGTAGAACTATATTGTTGGAAAATGCTTACTGTGTGTTTTCTCAGGTTCACAGCTTCTATGCACGCACCATGTAATGCTGCAACATATTAAAATCTGTTTTCCTTCATTCATGTAGTTTCATCAAGTGTTAAAATTTTAAGTTATTTGTGCTTGAATTACAAGAAAAGTTGAAGAGTTAACAGTTCTAGTATTTATGCAACATAACAAAGTAGTATACTTTTATTGCCCTGCACAAATGGCAGCTATTAAAAAATCACTCAGATTACTGTTGCTGCGAAAGTTCATGGGCTCTAACACTATTTGTGCTGTTCTTCCCCAATCATGATTATGTTTTGAAATCATACTATTCTGCTTGCTATCCCTTGACCCCTGTACCTATTCCCTCCCACCCCACATTTTGATTTCAACATGAGCTGGTATCTCAGGAACTTCAGGAGTCATAGATTAATGATTTATACCATTGGAAACTGATATGGTGGATTCTCTCCTGTAGCTCTCTTCGCATTTTGTTTTTTTGGAGGCCAATCCAAAACCCGCTGAAACTAGCGGAAAGAATTTTCCCGCTGACTTCACTGGACTTTGGATCACTTCCCTATAGAGATTTATGAAGTGTGAGGAGATGCTTGACAAGGCGAATTTTAGATCTGATATCTCAAGACTGGCTAGGACTAGAGCTTGAGGGCTTAATACATTTGTTTCCCATCTTTATGGTTTTTAAGATTTTGGATTTGAGTATTAGCACTGATGTCTGAGTTTAATAGAACTCTTGGCACTGCTCTAAGAATGAACATACCAAGTTGCAGACCACAAAACAGTGTAATTTTCACTCCCTCCATAATCATAAAATTATTACTGCACTGCCATTATGTTGTAATTCCTAATTTCCAGGTGTTTGTAACTGAGAAGATAAAATCTTGATAACTGAATTTGGATTTACTTTCCACCCTGTAATTGCCTGAGGAGGGGGTGTATGCCCTGGTAATGTATTCAGTTCAGGCTATGTGACTGAGCTCTAACTGGCAGACCTGTTGAAAACTCCCCAAATGAAATAAGCACAATAAGAATTATTCTTTAAAAAAAAAAGAAAAAAGAAACAAGGACATCATTACACTACTACTGCCTGAAATCCAAATCTGGCTTATTAGCAACTTGGACTTTTGCTTTGGCTGTGTGTAGAGGTCAGACAGTGGCCATCAGGATATGTGTGAAGATACTGCATGGGCTGATGGATGTGTTCAGTACACAGACTGCTGATCGGCTGGGTCTGCCTAGGTTTAGTAGGATTCAGAATGGTTTTGATAAGGTAAAACATTCAGATTTTCTCCCATTGCAACATTTAATGGGATTCAAAAGGTTGAATGAGAAATAGTCAATTTTCACAAAGTCTCGGATGTGATGTATTGTTCTTGTATTCAAAATAATGATCTTGCATTCAAGTAAACAATCTGGTTCAACCCACCCTCTCTTGAAATGGTAAACTAAATTCTACCCTTGGTCTGCAAATAGAACTGAGTTAAATTTCTCAAAGCAAGCACAATTCTGCTGCCTTAAACGTGCATCAGTGTTGTCTCTTCTACCTCAATAATCTTTTTATCCACTGTAGAGTCACTTTCCTACTTCAGTTTCCTCTTTAAAATGCTCTTTAGTCAGGAATGCTAACAGAAATTCTTGAGTAATTGTGGGTAACTGAAGATCAATAAAGTCTGTTTATGTTCACATATACATATTGGCTTCCATATGATATAGTGTCCTGCAACCAGTAAGAGTGCGCAGTTTCTCTGTTTCGTGTAATAATGTGATCTGATCATTCTCCATCCTTTTGTGAGTTTTCCCCACTCGTGGCTAGCCTTTAAAAAGGCCCAAAACTGTGAGCACAGAATTGACTATTCACAAACTTAAACAGTACAAGTACTCACGTTCTGACCTTAACACCTTTGTGAGAGGCTAAACTGACTTATGATCTCCACCTAGTACAAAAAAACCGTAATTGTTGGATTTTATGTAGTAAGTCAGTACGCTGAGATGTGGAACGTTACACTGTATTACCTAAAACACCACGTATGCCAAGTAGAAGGCAGTGTTACTGTGCAGAGAGTGGGCTCAGGGGCAGCAATTTCTGCGATGCAATACCAGCTGAGCTGACGATTCTTGAAATCTGTAGAAGACATCTACAAGTTTCAATAAACTGGTGATTTACCTTATATACTCCTGTGTACATGGTGGTTTTTGTTTTGTTTTTGTAAAGAGAACATTAAGGTCACCCTGTTAAATATTCAGCAGCCATGCCAAAGTCAAGTCAGATGTGTATTCTTTAGCTTCTCCTTCATGAGTTGTAACTCATAAGGGTTCATCAGTACAGATCTCATAATACAGTTTATTATAATGTGTCTGCAAATTCTGGGACACAATTTGTAACTACTTTTTGTGAGTTATGTATATCAATAACATCATCAACAGCTACCTGTTCAATATTTCCTTTTCAGCTGTAAGTTTTGCCAAACTTGGTTGCAACTTCATGCATAACCCCTGGCCTGTTTAAAGCACTACGGACACAAATACAGTGTGGTCCAATTCTTAGCTCTTTCCTGGGATTTAGTTTTATTGCCAGCTCAGATGAAATATCAGAATTGCAACCACATTTTCTCAGAGGGGTTTTTGTGATGTTTTCCTTTGTCCCAGCCTTTCCCACCCCTTCCAGGGGCAGAAGGGGTAGGTACAGAAGTGATTTACTTCCCATGATGAGTTACCGTTAATCACTGTGTGTCTTTTATGCAGGGTTGAACGTTTGTGTTCTGAAATAGCTGAACAAGGAGATGTTATGTTCTCACGTCATCTTGTTACTTAGAAATTAACTTGGCACAAGGATTTTACGTACAGTGTGGAGTGTGAAGCAGTTAAATCTAACCTTGCTTTAACAGAAAAGAGAGCTAATACATTTTCCATCTTGTTCTTGAGATTCTTGATATTTACTGCCACATAAATGAAAGGGAAGGGCAGCTGCGTGGTTGTCACCTGCCACCTGAGGGGTGACGTGCTGCGGTAGGTAGCTCTGATTCCCAGCAGGGAGAAGGGCATTACATCTCCTTCAGGTTGTCCTCATCTCCAGGCACTTCTGCAGGAAGGAGACCTTCTCAGCTTTAAACTTTAGCAGCAGCAGGTGATACCGTGCCTTCGAGTGGTTTCTGTTCTGCTCATGTTTCAGACAGTTTGCAGGCAATCTCTGAGCCTTTATTGTGCAGCTACTTTGGCTGGAATTTGTGCAAAATGATGCAAAATCTCCACCTCGGATGGTCTGTGTCAAAACACTGTCAGACAGGTTTTGTGTGAACAGCACGTGATTCTTCTGAAGTTTCTCTTCAGAACTGTCTTACATTCCTAAATGCCCGCTTCTTATTTTTAAGGGAAAACAGTTTAATTCTTCTACTTAAAGCTGATTGGATTGTAAACAATAAAATAGATGTGTTGATTTATTTTTTTTTTATTTTTTATTTTTTTACCATTACTTGTTCCCTGGAATAACTACATTGTCTTTTCCAAATAATTGAGTGCTTGTAAGCATATTCACTAAATCTGGGAATATCAGAAAGTTCAAAATGACTGCATGTGTGGTTTCCACAGAATTTTTTTCCTGACCTTAACGTTACATGACTGATGCTCTTCTTACATGTAAGGATCCCCAATCTGTGAAGTGCTTACTGATCTTCTTTTGATTAAGTGAAACATTTAAGCAAATTCCTTAAGCTAAATTGCATGAGTAGGTCCTTTGAAATGGGTGAAAGGGTGAAATTGCTGGCATGTTTCACTTCCTTCTTGGATAGTAACCACAGAACAGAACCTTACAGGACTGAGCCTATAGGAACTAAGTCATGATTACTGCAGGAACTGTAACTTTGCATTTTGTATCTTTTGTAAATTTCAAATCCCCCCCTTGTGTTTAATCTTGTATTACCAAGTCTTTTTATTCCATGCCAGTATGTATATATCAAAGGCATCTTCTGGCACCGAGTATGAGAATTTTGCCTTCACAAAGTGAAAGTAGGTGCTGTCTTTAATCTGTATGTATCAGTTTAAGTTTCTGATACTCTGTGAAAAGAACTAATCAGAAGCCCTAATCTTTTCTGCTGTGACCCTAGCTGCCACTGTTATATTTGCTGAAGGTTATTTAGTTTCACATTCAGTGCACAAAGTGGGACAGGTTTCATAGCCCTTTTATAGCAGCTGACAACATGCACTTGGGAACCCTTTGATAACCACGTTCTGTACAAATGCCCAACAGATGCATACTTCATTAGCAGTCATTTTGTAGAAAGTGTTAAGATTTGGGTGAATGACAATATTGCTGGCTATGCCAAACAATTTAAGGAGTGAATTTGGCAAGTGTAAGAATGTTTTTTTTTAGGGAACAAATCACTCTGAGAGGCAGTATTGGTTTTGGCAGCTGTTTTGTCATAGGAAACCAGTAATGTAGTTTGGAAGGTAGCAACAGTGTGGTTGTAGTGCTCCTCTATGCCCTCTCTACTGAAGAAACAAAATCTCAGAAATTTTGAAAGGAAAAAGTATGTCTCATGATTTAACATTTTGCTAGGACAGGTTCATAGTCATTACCAACCAGCAGATATTTTCCAAGGAGAAAACTTTAATATTTAATGCTCAAGTAGATTCCGCTGTGCACTGTTGGTACATGTATTTTAAAACCATGAATTTGCTGAGAGAAAATGATGTGAAAAGTGTTACTTGCAATGCAGTTTGAGATAGAAAAAAAATAATGCTGTGAAAGGAATTCTCTTTACATTGCTAAAACAGTCTATCTGGAGATTTAGGAAAGACTGAAGTCCTTAATGTGCTTTTAGTAGGATAAGTAAACAAGCTGCAGCATGACCCTGTGCAGAATAATGCTTGAAAATTTTCATTCAATTAATCCTCACAACATCATACTGAGGTAGGCAGGTTCATTTTATTGCTCACCATGTAACAGAGGTGAAACTTGAGTAAATAGTTACTTGTGTAAATTAATAAGTAGAGACTTGAGTACAAGTTACTTGTGCAGTTACTTTCATCTCTGTAGTTGACTTTTCATCTTTATGCTTACGTGTATTGGCAGAAGGTCAGCTAAAAAATAATTTATTTTTTCTTTATATTGTTAATATAATCACTAAGATCCCTTTACTGACTAATCATGGTAAAACAACTTCGGTGCAGAAGTTGAAAATTCTGACTGAAGGTGGGATTAGTGTTATGACAGTTCAGTGGTGTGTGTGGGATATGCACTTTTCATTTATGTAAAGTTCCTTATAGACAGCCCTTTAACTAGTAAAGAAACGAAAGCTGGTGTAGGTCTTAGGAAGGTAGCTTGCAGTTTAGGAGACCTCAGTTTAGTTCTTTGCTTTGTTACAGTCTTTGTATTAGGTCAAGTCATTCAGGTTCAGAGCAGTGGAGATTTCACTGAGTTTGGTGCCTAGAGTCTTTGTGGGTCTGAACATTACACCTGTGTCTAAAATTCAGCTAAGTATATATTGTGTTTGTGGACTGTGCAAGGAGAGAGTAATGAATGTGGATTGGCTCCTATCCGTGCTGCTCAGGGCTAATGCCCTGTGGAGTGAAGTAGCCACATCCACTCTGTGAAACATTCAATTGCCGTCCCTCTCATGTGGCTCTCTCATGGCACTAAGTCATCATTATTATTTTTTCTGATTTTTCAGTTCAAAGAGCTGGAAGTAATAACATAACTGTGTTTTAGCCTGCCAGAGCAATGTTTTCATGACATGATGCTGAGGGAGCAAATTGCAGCCCCTGAGGAGTAACATAAAGATGTTTAGAGGCATTTATGTGAATGAGACCTGACTTTTGGGTAGGGCTAGAGGACTGCCCTGAGTGAAGAAAGAAACTTGGCATGGTTTTGTCCTTTTGGGACTGTTCTGTCTAAATGTTTTTTGGAAGGAACTAGGTGGCTTGTTCAGAAGCCTGTAGATTCGAAGGACTGGGAGATCAGGGCCTGGGAATGAAATTGAATGAGTTAGAGTGATATAATTATGTCTGACATATAAACCCTCTGTTTCACAAAGCTATTGGAAAGAGAAACAAGCTGGAGAAACAAGATATTCAAATACTACAGCAGTGGCAGTTATAGAGTACCTAAGATGAATATCCAGATTGCAAAATTACCATCAAAGTTAGTGTCCTTGCCAGTATGCAAAAAAGGACCAATTCTAGAGTGAATGATTCTGTCAGGACCCTTCTCATGCAATCTGGGTCAATTTTTCCAGGTCAAAAATTTACTCTGTTGATAGGATAGCGGACAGAAGCTTCCATTAACAATAATTCTGCTAGCACTCATGGAGAACATCAGTTGCCAATGCATCTGGTGCAGATTGCTTTGATGAAAAGATTGCCTTGGCAATGGGATTTATCAAAATAAGAACTTTCTGCAGAAGTTTATTGCTTTGGCATTGAGAGGTCTGAAGTGGAATTTGTAGTTGAAATGAAATAGGAATCACCACACCCCTCAAAAGCCCTTCTCCATTGGGAGTAACCTGGAGTGTAGGAGTGTTTCAGTCTCAGAAATCAGACCTGAACTACTAGACTCAGTCAGGTGACTGACAGATAGGCTCTGGAATCAGACTCCCCCTCCCTGTGTTCAGTGTGCATTTAACTATATATAAAAATGGAAACCACTACAGAAGGAAATACGGTGTCAAGACATTGACCCTTTAGCCCTATGGTAAAAGTATTCAGCTGGGAGGGGATCTAAATCAGAAAGAGCATCAGATGTAGGTCTTTCTTCTTATAAATACTTGCCCTTCCAATCAGTGAATACTTAAGGGTAAACTCTTTTTATCTCTTTCTGTGTCTCTCATCTGATCTGCGCACGTATTTTTA
Source organism: Penelope pileata (assembly GCA_013396635.1). Taxonomy (NCBI): domain Eukaryota; kingdom Metazoa; phylum Chordata; class Aves; order Galliformes; family Cracidae; genus Penelope; species Penelope pileata. The sequence continues at coordinate 121,689 of WBMW01005031.1, forward strand.
AAAGATCTGCATTTCATTCCAGTGCAAAAGTCTCTGCAAGATATAACTCTTGCTTTCATATCAGCCCAGCTTTTAGATCAGTGCTAAGTATATCAAATCTAGAAAGGAAATGGAGTGTTGCATAGAAATAATTTTTATTATTATTATACACTTAGAGATAATACTATGTTTGGATAATTTATTGTTAGTGTCATGGGATAATTTTCTTTTAAGTGAGCACATTGATGGCTACTAGCGTGGCATTTTTATTCTTTGAAAGAACATACGTCAGGAAGAGAGAGAGCTTCTGGATGCTGATTCCGTTCCCTTGATGTTGCATTCAGTCACATCATCTAACAAAATGCAGTCAATCACATGATGTAACTTTTTCTCCTCTACTTCTATTGGAAAAGCAATGAAGAACCTTAGAACCTAGCTCAAATTGTGAGAAATATTAAGGAAAAGCAAATCTCTGGTGAAATTTATGCTCATTTGTTCTTGTGCCAGCACTGCACCCTAGCTGATATAGATCTTCTCCCTCAATGGTTTAATTCAGTCAATTCCTGTATTTCTTGACTGAGTGGTAATCCATTTGTGCAGCATGAAAACTTATAAAAGCTTGTGTCTTGCGACCATAAATGAACTCATCAGAAATGTTTTATAAATTTCGGATGAGTAAGAGGCATAGAAATTGATGTCAAAGTTTGCCCATAGATCTCTAGAAAAATTCAATAGATGGATTGATTATACCCTATGGAAAATCTGATTTCTGGAAATGAAACAGATCAGTTTCACTTCTTCCATGCTGCAATAGTACATACTGTTTTTCTTGTAAAAATCTGAACAATGAAAATGCAAAAACAGCCTCTGCCATCTCACTACAATTTTTCTTGCCATTATGCCTTTTGTATGTCCTTCAAGCAAATTTCAAAGGTAGAGTGTGGAGGAATTCCGTTCTTGTGCTGTGACCTTACAGCTTAAACTTCAAGTGTAGTCACAGCAAATAAAGTGAAGAACAACCCAAGGAGAAGGACACAAAGAAAGAAGAGAGAACATCTTGGTTTTTAAGACTTCTGAGTTGAGATGTTCTCTTTTGGTAGTTAGGATATTGAGGAAGAAGGAGAAAAATAAAGCTCAATAGAGGTTTAAACTTAGGGAACTTTGTATCATTTACTCGTTTACTATGCTTATTGAGTATTTGTCTTACTCAAGAGATAGTAGTTTCCTTTACTCTTCCTATGTGTTCATTTTAATCAGTATGCATAGAGATCAAAAGAAATTCTACTACAGTTCTCCCAAGTAAAGCATTTGGATTGAGTGCCAGCACAAAAAGCATTTGAGGAAGAACAGGGAAGTAGATCTGAGATAATGCTGACTAAATAATAATCCATCATTGCATATCACATGCATAGTAACTTCAGAGTACTCCAGTTCAGAGAAAAGAAAACACTTGGTGTTTTTATGGTTTGTGAAGCTATCTGCCATGTAGCTCTTTGGTGTGTTCTTCAGAAGAGCTGCAGGTTGAGCTGGATTTTTTTTTCCTAAGCGTCTGCGTAGCTTCTGAAGTCAATGGAATTTCCCTGATTTATACTTGAAACATACAGTAACATGAACGAGTAATGTGCAGGAAGATGAATAAACATCCTCTAATTCCTTATCAGAAGTTCATGTGTATTGGCTTCTTACTGTAATTTTTGTTTCCTTTCCTTAGGCTTAGGCACCAAAAAGCTTACAAAAGCATAATTTCTTTCCATCTTAAATTTTATTTTATTAAACTCACTGGAGATCTTCTTCACACTACCCTAAACGTGTTAAACAAATTTAGCTGAAGAGAGAAGAGAAGCACTAAAGGATTGCAAAACTCATCTTCTAGGTTTGTGGACCTCAGGCTGGCTGCCAGAGCCCTGAGTGAAGTGCCTTGGCTCCCACAAGGAGAGCACATCTATGTGGACAACTTTGTTGTGATGAATTTATTCTGTCAGCATAATGCACTTCACGTCTGTAAGTCAACCACAGTATTGCACATGATAGCTAAAAACGTGCCAAGTATAAAGTAACACAAAGGGAGTGAATTAAGAGCTTTAACTGTATGACCGAGCATGCATACTGTGTAGATGGAGGGGAAGTGGACCATGGCTCTAATCTGTGGTTTTGGGAATTGCAGGTGATCTACAATTACTGATGTCTGTGAGCTAAAGCAGTAGTTGTGTATATGGTCTCACAGGGGTAACCTATGATACATTGCTTTCGGTCACCATTAGCACAAAGTCAAAGAAATCAAACGTCTTTGGTGGCATTTACACTTACTCTGTAACCAGCTTGGAGCATTCAGACATTAAGTCATAAATGAGGAGAGGTTTAAGTAGTCGCCTTTCAGCTGTTACGAGCTCTCATTTGAGACACACCATCTGACTTTACACGTGTGGATAGGTTTATCATGTCTTAGCATCTCAAATATGGATGTAGATTTGTTGTGTTACTGGACTTGCAGTGAATGATTGCAGGATTAAAGGCGAGTTGCTTAACAGGTGTTCCAGCAGTCACCAAAAATACCTCATGAGGGAGAGAAGAGTCACCTAACAACGAAGCAGTTAGTGGAGCAGTGGTGGGAGTGCTTGATTTATCTAACAGCATTGTGTCTGCAGCTGTTGACTGGGAACTAAAGCAAATAAGTTCACAAATAAGCACGTAAGGAAAGTCACTCACGGGCTGTTAAATGTGAAGATGTCACTTTTGGCTGCTCTGGATCCTCCAAGTGCCCGTGACGAGATTACAGGCGGTTTGGCAAGGATACCAGGAAAACATTGCTGTAGGCTTTCCCAGCCTCGTGCCTTCTATAGGGATTTGCTATTATTCATCATCAGAGTAAGACTGCTGGATGGGATGGGCCTTATGTCTGACATCATAGAGTTGCTCAAATTCTTTTAAGCACCCCTTTGGCTTTAGGCTAGTCTGCAGAGGGCACTCTTCAGCCCTTTGGTTGAAGCAGAGTTTGCATGGTGTGCAGTCAGGAGAGTAAGGGGGCAAGGAAGTCCAAGAGTAAGAGGGTGCATGACTGTACTCTCCAGAAGCTGGGTTACTCGGCAAGGAGCAGGGGTTGGGTTCTCTACATCTCCATTACCACCTTCTCTTTGTCCAGTTGGATGGAGCTGCGCCTGTTTTCAAGAGCCAGAGAAGTCACAGGACAAATCTATATTCCTCATTAATGGGGCAGCTCTGAGCAAGTGCAGAAGTCCGAATTTCAGATCCCTAGAGAACCTGGGAGGGATTTACCAGATTTAGATACTTTTGGGGTTAGGAGGCCACTGAACAGGATTTTTCATCATTTTGGACTTCAGTGTCTGTAGTTTGCTTCAGTTCTTTGGATTTGGTCCACACTTATTCAACTCCCTCCCTGTTTGAAAGCTTATGAGTCAATTCAAGACTTCATGGAATCAGAAGAAGTCTTTCCAGGAAGGCTGTTCACTGGGATCTATCTATAAACTTCCAGTACAAACTGAGTAGCTAGTTTATAGTCAGATAGCAACACAGGAAAAACAAATCCCTGCATATTGTAGCATGGAAGCCTTTATGCAGAAAAGCTGGAGAGAGTTTTCTTTGAGAGGAAAAATGTAAAAGCTGCCTGATTGCTTTATCAGCCTCTGCAGTAAAAATAGTAATTACTGCAATTTAAGACTAATGAATAAATCACTGTATTAAAACGGGAACAAAAAAGTTTAACAAGCAATCATACGTAATCACTTGGCAGCTCTGTTATTAGTGTGGGCAAAGGTATTCACCTAACCTTTGCTGCAGCACCATTATTCCCTCACCTGCAACACAGATAAAATTCTCCCTTCCTGCTCTCCAGCACTGTTTTGTTACGGCACGTCAGATGTCTGCATAGCTGGGCTCATGCTCCACAGTTCCACAGATACCTGCTCACCCAAAAACACCGCTGTGCTGATAGCTGCGCCGAAGCTGCGCCTGCCTCTGGCTCTTGTCACATCACGGCTGTGTCACGGGCAGATGCTTTCCAGCCCTGTCGTACTCTCTTTACCACTTCCCTCATTCTACCCAACTGCTCCCCAGCCTGAATCAGCATCCTTCCTGGTTTTTCAGCAGCGCTTTCCCTTTTCACATGATGCCACAAAGGCTCCAGCTCCTCTTCAGCCTTCCTCCATGCCAGTGCCATGTTACTTGTCACCCACGACTGAAGGATTCAGTCTCACTAGTGAGGCCAGTCTTGCTTTGCCCTGAAAAAATACCTGCAGTGTAATTGTCTTCAAACTGGTTCATTTGCATTTGCTTTTGACTACGGGGCTGCTGATACGCGGGTGCGCTTCCAGGTCAGCTGTGTACACAGCACAGGCAGTAATTCAGGGGAAAGCAGTGGCTGTTGACCACTAACAGTGCCGTTGATGGTGTGTTTGCTATGGCTTTACATTTTCCTTGGAGTTGGAAAAACTAGTAGCTGAGTGAGTCATGAAACCCAATGTAGCAAAATTCAGTTGTAAATGAAAGAGGAACATTTCCATATTCTTCATTTGGCTTAATTCCTGTGCCTAATGGCTGTGTATATACCATAAACATTATGAAGGAGCAACCATGGAAACACTTGTTTTCTTGCATTGCTAAATTTACTCTGGGTTGAATATTAACACAGCGCCTGGCATTACTTTAAAAGCAAAAATAGCTGAAGTGTGACTCACTATGAGTCATTTACTGCTAGTCCTGCTATACTGCCTAGAGCTTGACATTGAACAAGTTGGCAGCCTGCGTTGCTGCATTTTTTTCTAGGAACTTTGAACACATTTCATTCTTGTGAATTCTCTTGTGCAACAATATTAAGCACAGCAATGTGTTTATTTTGCTTCCAAAGTCGAATGAATCAGAAAATGGTGAAACAGAGAGTATTTTTCTTGGAGATTCTGGAAGAGCTGGATTCTGAGAATTATTTTTTAGCTGCAATAACAAAATGATTGCATGGATGTTAAAAGTTAATTACGCTTTATCCAGATTATGTAACATATATTTTAAACATTTTAACATTTCTTTCCTTATTTATTTACGTTTTCAGCAGAGGCATATGTGGGATCAGAACACTCAGCCTGTGCCTGGGAACGTGTTCTCTTTCGTTGGCAGAGGCTTTACGATGGGAAGTCAGTCAGCAGTAAGGGGCAGACAAAACAAGGCAACTGCGTTCCTATTGGCCTCTGTATTTAAAAGGCACACCCTAAATATGGTGCTTGGTGTCTGCCAGCGAGCTGGCTGGCTGTGGGAATGCCTCTGAAAGATCACCTGATTTCAGTCAGATGGGAAGGGGTAATGAGAGAGGGCTGAAACCAAAAGCAATTTGCTGAGGCAACCATGTGACGATATCCCGAAATACACTGGCAGGGCCAAATATCACTCTTCAGTATGCTAAAATTTTGTTTCCAGCTAAATGTCATTTCTAGCTAAAAGTCACTTCTTAGAATGACAGATAACAAAATGTTAACGTGCTTTAATATTTTCCGTATTTCTTTTTTTTACATTTTAAAATATTTACTGTGGCTTTTGAAGAGGGAAAAATTCATTGTAAAGAAATCTTATGCTATCGGCGTCCAACAAGTCTGCCTGTGTTTAAAGGAGTGACCAGAAAGCACATTAAAATAGATTAAATTAAAATTAAAGTTCAAAACATTTGGGTATGGTTAAAAAGCTTGTTATCTGTCTCTTCCTTGAACTACAGGTGATGAAAATAGAGACTGTATGGTACGTTTGTCTGCCTGTTTAACAATGCATGCTCTTGCAGGGTCTTCATAAGCTCAAGGCTTTTCTCTATCTAATCTGTTAGAACAGCAACTTCAAAAATATCTCTTGCAGTGGTTTTCCTATAAAAAATTCTCTTCATGATGACTCAAGAGAGAAGCAAGGATGATTAATTAAGCTTAACAGTGGCGTCCTATGCACTGTCTGGATGAGCACTATTCTACATTATTTTAACACAGATTTGTGAATAAATGTACAATATAACTGCACTGAAGACAGTTCTTCTCTTTAAGACTTGAGATTGTTCAGTAAATTTAAGTAAAATAAGGTTAAAGTCGTTTCTCTGTAAGTTTTCCTAACTAACAGTCACACCAAAAATGATACCATGTTATTTTCCTAGAGTAAAAAAAAGATGGTGTTATATCAAACAATGTAACGAAGGACATGGTTTTGATTTTTTTTCTGTTACCTCTTTGACAGTGCCCCCCAAATCACTGTTATTAAAATGGTTTCAGTAGTTATGCTCATGGTGTATGCTCTTTAGCAATCTCTTCAAAGCTACTGAATAGGCTGTACCTCAGCCACACCTCCAGACATGTTATGCAGAATATAGACATGAGAATTTATGTTAAGAGTAAGACTGTGCCTTTTAGAAGACAGCTCTGTGTAGGAGGTTTTTCTGCTCTGAGGATCATCAGAAAGATCGGAGCTGCCTAAGGCATGATATCTCTTGGGCATCTCTATACATGTCGTGTAAGTGGTGTCTCTATTAAGCTGTAGCAAATGATTCCCCTGACATATGTGTGTGTTTCTGTGTACACCTTCACACTTATCAACACAGAGAGCATGGGCAGGGCAGTGACGTGGAGTCTTTCTCTTTAGGATGTAACACAAGGTGATGTGTTGAGCTCTAGTTTAACCTCACAGAAGCGAGCTAGTCTGTCACTGAATGTGAACTTTATGACGGAGTATTAACTGTTTTCCATAAATACATGGGAAGTACAGTACTGAACTGAAACCAGCATCCTGTTACGTGTGGATCCTGAAATGACAGATGAAAGCTTTCAGTTCTCAAATAACTTTCTGTTCAAGTTATGAATCCCAGATGATTTTCTTTCATATTTTCAAATGATAGAACAAATAGAACATGTTATGTAAAGCCATAAATCATATGCACGCTGCTGAAAGAATTTGTATCCACTCAACCGCTACAGACTGCAGAGATGTCCATCTTGTTTCGTTCTTCTCCTGTGTCTTCAAGTGTGTTTGAAGTACAATATAGGAACCAATATGACTGTAAAATGTCAATGGAAAAGTGACTAACAAAGCACTAACAATTTGTGTTTGGTGGATATATTAAGTTTCAGCACTGCCTTGAACTGCAGAATGAAGGCTTTTTTTCCCACCCTTCAAATTGATCTTATCAGGTGTATCTAACCTGAGGAACTCTTACTCACATATAAATGATGGGATGCTTAGCGTATAATTCCCTGTTGCCCTGTGAATAATGTTAGTTATTACCAAGAAAATTTGACATGAAATGTAGTACTTGCATGAGCTACAGATGGTGAGAGAAAGCTGTTCTTTGTTGCACTGGTTTTTGTGACTGTGCCTTTGTAGAACCAACCTTACTAACTGAGGTTGTCCTGTGAGCCTTTAATCTAAAACACAGTCCTTTTTACTGCAGTTTGGCTGAGGTTGAATCACAAGCCTAGTCATACAAGATCCAACAGCATCACTGGAATGACTGTTAATCACTGTCACACTGGAGAAAAAGAGACTGTATGTTAAATTGCACATTTCTAAACAGCTGCCAAATTCTTCTCATTTTCAAAAGCCATTAGTCTAGCAGATTTCACTGCTTCTGTTTTTTGTTTTTCCACGCTTCTTAAAATTTATGGCAAGACTTTTATACTAATGGTGGAAGGTATGAGTGGACAGATTTCCCTAGATTAACTAGAGATGAGAGGCTGTTCACGGACGCTTGCAATTGAAAAGATCTTCCAGTCATGAAATTCCTTACTCTTGGAAAAATTAAGTCACCAAAGATTCATAGAATCATTAAGGTTGGGAAAGACCTCTAAGATCATCTAGTCCAACCGTCAGCCCATTGCCACCATGCCCAATGAGCCATGTCCCTCAGTGCCACATCTCCACATTTCTTGAACACGTCCAGGGACAGTGAGTCCACCACCTCTCTGGGCAGCCTGTTCCAGTACCTGACCACTCTTTCTGAGAGGAAATTTTTTGTCATATCCAACCTGAACCTCCTCTGGGGCAACTTAAGGCCTCTCATCCTAAAGAAGATGGGAGCCAGGAGAGATGCTATTCACTATGCAAGTTAGAAACTCCTACTTTAAGGTGTACCTAGCTTGTGTATTTCACATCTTGTTAGCAAACTGTGCCACTTGAGAAATTCAAGATGCTGAAAGTTAGGTTCTTGCATCAGCATTGCATGTTACAAGGTCCCCAGATCCCCATTTAGGAATCTGAGGAACCATTTAAGAACCATGTTTTTGGTTTCTATATAAACTTGCAGTATTGCTTTAGTTCCTTGACTGAGAAGCTTGGTTATCATCTTTATTATGTCGCCCTGTGTATATCAGGGAAAGTCTGCAGCTGAGGGTGAGTGTCTGCAGGCATGTACAGACATATTGAGCTCCTCTGCCTGCCTTGTCTCTACATCTAGCCAGCTCAGTGCCATGCAAATGTGGCTGTACAAATTCTGAATCAGCAGCAGTCTCCATCTGTTCACCCAGGAGAATGGGCGAAGGAGCTCTGTTTACACCTACCTATGTACATATGCCCTCAGATTCTTCAAAGTTCCAGAGAATGATGAGCATAATTAGAACAATGTGCTCTTACTTCTGGATATACAGATGTCTCTGCATGTGAGTAAATTTGCTTTTACTGCTTGTTCCTCCTGAGCAGAGGTCAAGCCCCTGCGTGAGAGGTCAGCGTGATTAATGTGATACTGGGTAACTAACACAGCATTGTTACTGGATTTTTTAAGCTGATAAAAATAGGTATCAGGAACTGAGAAGTGAACCAACTGACATACCTTCTCTTCAAAGAGGAACAAAAGAAAAAAAGAAAAGAACATTCTGTATGTAGGATGTATGAAAATTATACCAAAATTACTTGAACAGAGTTGTTTAAAGAAAAGGGTCATGCTGTTTTCAGTTCAGGTATTGTCTCAGACCTTAGTAAAACACTACAGAATGTGAATCAGTTGATGGTTATCTGTGATGAGCAGGTAAACAAAAGATTTATTTCCCAATGGCTTTTTCATATGATGGTGACAAACTCCATTGCACAACAATGGTCACATTCCAAAGTTGCAACCAGGTTCTGGAGGGCTTAATTTCACAACTGCTTACTGTGTCCTATTGCATTACAATGACCTTTCAATAACGAAGGGAGATTGCTGGTTTGTTTTTTGTTTTTTAAGTTAAAAACTGAATGAGGATATAGTGCAGTGCCCTACTTCTACATAGCAAACCTTGCCCTTGACATTTTAAACTGTTTTCTAGTTCAGAAGCTTTTTATGTTTTCTACATTTTCATCAATCTTGTAATGTCTAGATCTACTTAGGGTTTTCATTTACAGTGGCAATACAGTCAACAGTTAAAAAAATGAAATAATTTATGATATTGTGAGGCAGACCTTAAAAGTATGTATTTTCTGCTGTCAAATTATATATCATACTTCTGACATCAATACAACAAAATCACTTATTGTTTGGTTTTGCTGTTGTTGTTTTTAAATTTTTTGTAAGATGAGCTCATGAGTCCCTGATTTCTAAAATCATTTGTTTGAAAAAGTAACTACAGAGTAAAAATTAAATTGTGTTAATATGATATCTGAAAGAATATGAAAATAATCTTATTATTTGTTTCTTGGCTTTTATTTTGTGCTGGTAACATTTACTACATAGAGACTTATTTTGGGATTTAAATTTTCATAACATGAAGCACTCTGCTACAAATATGCTCTTACTTCATACTATGAAACAGTTACATACTCTTCAAATTAACTTCAGTGAGAAATCAGTGTGAAGCTGATAAATGAAGGTGGTGTCCAGCAACCAGAGGGAGCAAGCTGAAAAGGCTAGGGCTGCAATGGAGAGTATGTTACTACTGGCCCTAGGAAGGCCAGTTAGAGAGAAGCCTCGCAGAAACCTCCTGTAGTTAAAAAAGACCAGTTTAATAGTTTCTGAAAACAGTTGGGTCTTAGATCATCCTTGGCTCAAAGGACTGTGAACATCACATTTAGACCTGAGCAGGTACAAAATGAATGATACATAGATTCTGAAGCTTGGGTAAAGCCTGCTCAAGATAACTGAATAGTAACTGCTAAGTCCATCAGGTAAGTCCATCACAGCTGCAGCCTTGCCCATCATCCACATGGTTTGTGTTGGGTATGTGCTCCGAGGCTTAGGGCTGACTGGGAGATGCTCTCAGTGAAGAAAGCTTGAGGCTGCTAGCGCTCACCCCAAGCTGTCAATCTTGTGGTCTGATCTGATCAGGTGTGACCAGACCTGAGCACACAACAACCGTGGCTCCCCAGCAGATCACATAACTTCTGCTGTGCGTAATCATAATTTGGATGCCTTGATCCTGAGCTACGGCTGTGCTGGCAGCTGTGACACCTCGAACACTTTGCTTTCAAACTGCCATTGGAGGTCAGGAATTTTCCCCCAAATTCAGTGAGAATTAGATTGGATGTATAACATGAACTTGGAAGTGGTCTGTATTGTTAATATCAACAGATGTCTTCTGAAGAGTCCATAGCTGAAATGAAATTCCTAGCTGGGAGGAAAGGTCTCTTCTAGACAGAAAGTCTCCCCCATTTCTACCCAAGAAGGGAGCATCCCATGGTGCCAGCAAGTCTGAAAGCAGTGCAAGCAATTAGCAAGAAAGCTTGAAAATTCTTAAGCAAGAAGCGAGGCTGCTGAGGAGTGGAGACACTTGGGATTTTTCAGCCTGATTAGCTCCACTGACAGAGAGATGATGTATGCTAATTACAGCTCCTTAACCTCCTTAGGAGCAGTTGCATAAAAGCACACAGCATCTCCATGTTGAAACTTAAGGCACTGCAGCGTTCCCTGCTTTCTCTGCCGTGGTACTCTCGGACCATCTGCATGATCCACTGACCAGCCTGGGTGATGCACAGGAAGGTGTGTCTGTGAGCCGACCTGTCAGTGGCTGCGGGTACGGGAACGGGAAAGTTTTTCATTAAGACGTGTGGCTGAGTAATCTAACCCCTGATAATATCTCTTTGGGTCAGTGAACCTTTGAGTGGATCATCGATGCTGTGATGCAGTGTGTAGTCAGTGATCGGCAGTGCAGGTCTCCTCCAGGTATAAAGGGCAGAGGAGAGTTTTTCATGCAAAATAACATTTCAGTTTCACCAGGTGATATTTTCCATTCTGATTTGTTTTATATGCCGTCTTCATTATAACAAGAAATAATGACATTTGATCTATAATAGGCAACATAATGAATTCCAATTGTTCAGCACTGGAGGGGGAAGGAGAGATCAACATAATATTTAAATTAACTCTTTGTAAATACAAAAGTTTCGTCATGGGTAATGACTGTCACACTTTTTCCAGGAATTATAATAAAAGGATGTTTTTGAACTATTTCTCAACACATTTTTTCAGGTGGTTCACAAAACAGATTATTTAAGGCTTAAAATTGAAAAGCTGTCTTCAGGAGGAAAGTGGTTTAAAGTTATTCTCTATAAAATAAACAACCAAATACTTGAAAAAAGATTTAGCTTGGAATGATGTATTCTATTCTGATTATTTTCTGTACAGTTCTCTTTAAATTGATGGGAGTGTTGTAACACCATAATGCAATTCCCTTATGGAAATTAATTCATAAACAATAATTATTTAATAAGGGATGTTTCATATATGTAACTCTACAATTTAATCTGGAAATCCTTGCATACTGCTTGGACATGGTCATATGAGACATTGCAGGAAATATGTGCCACAGCAAGCACTTCACACCACCATAAAGTATGCCTGGATTTTATGCAGGTCATCAGTACTGAGGCAGATGCCATTCCCTCTGTAGACTTTTCCCAAAAGTTCCATACATACTTATTTTATTATTTTGTTTCAACATTGTTTCAGGTGAAAATGAATATATAAATGAAACCAGATGACTGTAAACATGGCAAAAATGTTAGTACGCTTTTTTTTTTTTACTGAGAAATTGCATCTCCTAACTGGCTAGATGTTGATGATGGGAGTTTATTTTTCTCCAGATCCTGTTGTAGCCATTGACACTGAAAGTCTTTGAACTTCTTCGCTGCTCTTCAAGAGCTGAGCTGGAAGCTGTGGGATTCTCTCCCTCCAAAATCTAGCCAAAGTTCAGTCTGCTGGTATAGGAGTAAAAATACAAATGACTTGCTACTCGCAGATGAGATAAATGAATTTTTATTTTCAGAAACAAGTGTTCTAAGCTCTTGTCAAAAGAAGTATCAAAGCATTTGAAGTGCTATTACTGAGTTTGAACATGCTGTCAACTAATCAAAGTTTGTCCAGGAGCATCTAAGAATGCAGAATATGGGATCTAGGCCTCCACTCAGTGCCACTGCTGCATTTGGCCCAGCACCATTATTAAAATTTGTGTCTTTTGACCAGTATTTAAGCAGAATTTTTCCCTTTTACAGATGTTTTTAAGATACCCTGTGTATGTTACATGGTATGTATACATTCAGTTCTGTAACTCCACGCTATCTACTCTTGTCAAGCTGCACTCCCACCATGGGATTTACTGATTTGAGCCCTACCTCACACTCCTTGCAGTGCCTGTAGCTCGATTCCTCTCTCGGCAGCCCTGCAGTCTCTCTGTGTCTGGTCAGTGGCTGATGGATGGCATTCTGCTGTCCTGCTGTCGTGTGGCAGTGCCATCTAACCACATGCTTGAGAAAATCTTGCTAAGATGATTCTCTCCTTGAGCAACAGCCTGGCACCAGACCCCCCCAGATGTGCACTCTGGTTCGACCTCACTGCGGGTCTGGATGCCCCCGTCCCGGTGTTGTGTCACTGGATACATGCGGGGTCTTATGGCTGTGGGGAGTGCATTGAGAGGTAACTAACAAGTCCTATAAGCTTTCTCCTAAGCCTTGCCTGCTGTTGCAGTAGAAACAACAGGAGGGGTGTTCTGGGTGATTTCTGCCACTTCAGCTAATAATCCAGCAAGTCTTTCTAACTCTGCTGTAGAAAGCCTACAGCAAAAGCTGTTTAGTCTGCATAGTAAATAAATCACACTGCTTTGGTAGTGTATTGTGACTGCATTGGATTAGGAAAAAAACAGAGGATTCAGAAGACATGCTTGAAAAGCTAAAAAAATAAAACACAAAAAATCCTTTTGCTGCTGTTTTTGTTAAACTTGTGTTCCTGATGTCACTTCTGTGAACTCATTTTCCTTGAAATAGATTTTGTGTTAAATCCTCCTGCTCACCACTGGTTATGTTTCTTTGTTTTTAATTAATTTTGATTAAGCAGTATTCTCATCAGTAGCTGGTTCGAGGCTGTGTGGTGAGCTGCCCAGCATGAGGCACATGTGCCAGCAGAGTTCCTTCTATTGCTGAGGCCTCAGATGGCCTTGGAAGTGCTTCTCTTTACCTAAGTCACCCCTGATTTTCTTTCATTCAATTTTCATTTTCATTATTTTCAAGAGTATTCTTTCCTACTCTGGTTTTACTAGGATATTTGTCATCTCTGATCAGTGTTTTTGCTTTGCGATGCTGCAGACGTAGGCACACAGCTGTCTGTGGGAGCTGTGAATTTCCCCCAGATTTTGTCTTAAATACAGCAAATCTACTGCTATCTGTACATTTTCTGAAGCTGTGTTATCTGTTGCTTGCTATGGGGTAATGGTTGCAGTCATTCAGTGCAGCCACTCAAGGTATCCACCCATAACGTGAGCAAGTATGGTCTGAATTTCTGTTTAACAGCTGGCTTATCCTTACAGGGTTTTGCAATACTGAGGCCTGAAGTTCAGTGAGCTGTTTTTCCTGCTTTAGCAGAAACTGAAAATTACTTACATTTCCAGAAAGAAGGGACCATGTAATCTTGTAAAAGACTGTATTTACAGAAAATGTCACAATAGAAGTTAGGATCTTTGCATCTTTATATTCAGTACATGCTTTACTGCACTATAACTCTTTGCTAAACCTGAATTTTACAGCTGTTTAATCCATACTTCCTGCTCATGCAAAAGAGTGACTTATTTCAAGTTTTTTTATTTCAGAATTGAAGGGCACAAATCTAAATCCATTGAGTAAGTTCTGGATCTACACACTTAGAAGGTTGAAAGTGAATTGTAAATGCCCATCCTACTTCAGCTGTTTAAACCAGCAGTCACTAGAGGAGGTGAAAACAGCAGCTCGTGTGTTCTGGTTTCCTGTCCTGAGAGAGAGAGACAGACGTACTGTTTTGGAAGAAGGGACAGAAACCAAAGCAAAGACCATTGTGCCTAAAGAAAAAAAAATAAACCTCGACTTCCTCATTTAGAGGTTCGTGTATAACCCTGAAGAAATCCTTCTGCTTGCTACACAAAGAATGTGAGTGGTATATTTAGGCACTTTCATTATGCATTTTCAGTTCTTTTTACATCACTCGCTTGGTGTTCACACTTCCAATAAAGATGTCTTCATTTCACTGCAGATGATCTCAGTGCATTCTAAGAAGTGTGAAGCGACGGTTCCGTGCCAACAGGTTGAGGTTATACCCTGTCAGCTAGCACACTGAAAATGGAAACAGCAGTTCCCAATCTGCTGTAAATGAGAAGGAAAACCAGGTAGCTTAAACCACAGTGAAGATCACTTTTTAAAATTGTCATGACTGTGTCAGCAAAACCTAAACAAAGTGAATACACCTTTATGACCATGTAGCCATTTCTGTGGGCTGTTATCTCATTAGATGCTTGACAGCTGCCTTTGCTGCTGGTCTCAATCTTCCACTTCTTAAGCATCTTCATCCCTGCCCTCATGACACCTTACTAAGCATAGGAGAAGCTCCAGGACAAAGTCCTGTCCTCCTCCACGTGTCTCTGCAAAACTGCTCTGCTGTGCTGCATGGAGAGAACTCTAATCTAATTACGGGTGGGCAGATGGCGTGTTGGGATTGTTCTTCCCCATTGGCTGCGAATCCTGTGCATCCTATTATTTGTTACCCCATCTTTGCTGCCACCCCCAGAGCAACCCACTTGTTTGTCTCCTCCACCTGGTTTGTCTTGCCTTTAGATTGTGTGCTTTGGAGACAAGATTGTCATTTTGCAGAATATAATGCTGCTCGGACCAGGTTGGCATTCGGGTGCTACTGCGATACACGTGTTATATAATTGTAAGACTTGTGCAGAGATGAAGCAAGTTGATATAAAAAGAACCTAATTCTCTTCCAAGATGCACCACATTTAAATAATTTGTAGGCTTAACTACGAGCAGAAGCTTATATCACATACATCTAAATAGAGCTACTTTGGCAGACTCCCTGTGACAAGAGCCAGCATTCTATGAATGTAATTTAATCAATGAACTGTATTTAGACCACTGAAATGTATTCAGTCTAAACAAATCCAGACTCTTTCATGACAAATGTTTAATCCTTCAAGATTGCATAACTGGGGGATTTAGGGATTAGTTAGCTTTGAAAACGGGTCAGGGAAAACATCTACATTTGGTTAAAAGCTAATTAGGCAAGGAAATAAGTGAAACAGTATAAAAGCTTTAGAAAAAGTCTTGCAAAATGAGTTTTATATAACAGTACAAATAATATTTTCTATTTATATAAGGGATGCAAAGCCTCATCCTCTGCTGTGTTTACACCAGTAGAATTCAAGGGAAACTTCACTAAAAAGTGGTGCAAGTGGGAGCAGAGTTGGGAGTTATGTATTTCATTTCTCATGTGTCCAGTGCTCTGGAGTTACTAGTGAACTTCATATAATTTTATAAAAACTTTATAAAAATCACTATTAAGAACTGCGATTCTCAAATATGGACAATATCACAAGTTGCAGTGAAAATGGAGCTGTAATCCTAGAAGTGGAATTATGAAAGGAAAAGCTTAGGAATTACTGCGTTAGGACCAGCCAAAGTCTGAACTCTGTCATCCAACTACTATTCATTCAACTTTTCTTCCTCACTTCACCTCTTTTGCCCTCTGAAAAAGGCCATCTGTCTTCCAGGGCTGCCTGGCATCATGGAATGGCTTGTATTGTCCGAGTTTATACAGTCTTAACATTGGGGTTTGTAAGGGTTTTGTTCTGCCAGGTTATTGGAGAAATAAATTCCAAAACACATGCAAACAGGTGCTCGGCGTTTAATCTTTGTGATGCACAGAGAAGGAGGTGCTGTCTTTCAGATGTGTTGTGTAAGTCTGTGTAAATTTGTGCATTTGAGTGTTGCAAGAAGCAAAAACCACAGAAATAGCTTCAGAACTGTGGCATGGACAATGCAAAATGTGCTCCCATTAACAGAGACTGCAGAGCACAATTTTTTCACCTCGTGAAATTTCTCTGTAATACTCGGAATGCTTTGCAGTTTAACATCAGCAAAGCTAAAATCCACTGCAGTGGATTTTAATCTGTGCTATTTTCTAGGCAAATGCACAATTGAAGAATATTGTAAAAAAAAGCTTTTTATTGACGACAGCGTTTCAACCTCCAACATACCCCACATTAAAAAAGAACTTTCTCAACCACTACATAGAGTTGCTGTAAAATTATCTGATATAATAATTTGTATGCATACAATTCCTGCAACTTTATCCTTTCTCTAAAGAAACATACATTTGCCCTGAGTAAGGTCTGGGGGGATTTAGGCTTCTGACAGGATGTGCTATTACTTGTTCATGTTTTTTTAGCTTTTTAAAATTTCGTAGTTTTGAGCTGACATGAATGTGACTAAATAATTTGCCTCTTCCCTGAAAAAGTTGTTCTTGGAACACATGTAGTGTTCTATTTTATACCTGAAAAAGAATTTTAGTAAATGACAGTTTATATTGCAGGCATTTAATATCCAGATGGCAGCTTTGTTATAGAAACATTAAAAAGCATGCTAGTGGTTGTGCTGAGCATTCAAATTAGGTAAATTAATCATGGAAATTCCTGACTGGCCCGGGAAGATGGGAAAGGAGAAAAAATCACCCAGCAAAGCACGAAACTTTCTCCAGTGATCCAAAATTCAGCATTGGAGTCTCTTATAGCCCTATGAAAGTCTTCTTTTCTTCAGTTCTGCAGAAATTATTTCCTCTTTGTTCCTTGCTGTTTTCAAATCTCATTTTAGAAGCTATTATCTTCTATGCTGTGCCTCTCAATTACCCCAGTCTGTGCTAACCAGCTGATCAGATGCTTTTATATATCTCTATTTTATTATCTTATTCAACAGAATACATGAATTTCTGACTGAGCTGAGAAACACAACTGTCCAGCTGCCTTGGGGTTGTCTGGGGGCCATATGAGCAGCAAAACCCATTGGCATGCAGAGGTGGCCCAGGCCACTCAACTCCTCCATGAGCCATGCTGCCAGCACAAGAGCTGGATGCATGTGCTCTGAGAGAAATGGCTTTGTTTTGGGATTTACTCCAAATTTTGGGAAACATTGTAGAGTCTGCACAGATCCAAGGTTTACAGAAACCTGTGTTAATGTTTTTTTATTTTATGGCTCCTTTGATAACTGGAATTTCTTTGAGCCGTAAGTGCCATGTCATTTCCTTTGTCAGTGTGCTTGACAGAAATTTCATAAATAGCCAAAAGTAGGATTTTTGTTTGTTGAACAGATTAAAACAGAAAATTTTCTATGTATTGAAAATTGTGAAAGTAATTGCTGCGAGAACATTGACAAGTTGTAGCTCTGAAATGACATCCAGCAGTTGACTTGAACTGTGGTGTTCTTGTTTGCCTCACCATATGAAGCTGGTAGAACGACACTTCCAGCTTCAAGAACCCAAAGGCTGCCCTAATGCATCCCCTCCTTGTGAAGCTTCCTCAACTCCTGCTTCCTCAGCCTTGAGCACTTACAGTCCCTTGTTGGGGCAGCGAGAGAAACTGGTGGTGATGGAGCCTCTCCTTCACAGCTTGCCTTTGAAATTCAGGTCATCAACTGTGATGAGACTGTTTCGTATTCACATAAGTTCCCTTCCCCCACGAACTCATCAGGAAATCAGAAACATTCTGGTGACATGGAGAAAGGTGTACAGATTCAGAAGGGTTTTCTCAAAACATGAAATTGGGCACGTTTACATTTTTCACCAAAATTCTCATCTCTTGTGGTTAGCTTTAGCTGATAATCACTTTCTAATGAATTTAAGACAGAAGCACATTCAGAGCCACATCTGCTTTGCAGGACTTTCTGTAGCATCCTGTGTAAGCTGGCAGGATTTACAGGAAATTGCAGCATATCAGGGAAGCAGATAACTGCTGTTTAATAGAAAAGTCTCGAAGACATTTATTTTCTGCTGTTGAGGATTTCATTTCAACATCTGTACTCAAATGCTGAATTTAGAAAGTTCCACGGAGAGACTTAGCCTGCTCTCTGGTATCCATCTTCGTCTTTATTTTTTGTAGTTCACCAATCAAAAACAGTTTTTTTCTCAAGATCCTTCAAATTTAGATTAATACCAAGCATTACATTTAATCTTGAATCCCCTGGTATAACTGTATATGTAAAAATGTAGATAATGTGAAATATTTATTCATTCTGGACAATCTTTGCAAAAGCCCACTGTTGGCTCTGTGACAGGGGCATTAAATCAGAGCAGCAGTGTTCATTTTACTGCGCAGTAGTGTATGCTTTGATGTTGGCTTTCACATGCAGTGTTGATGACCCAGATTTTGTTTTTAGCTTTCAGTTTCTGTAGTTCACTGCATCATCTAATGTGAACTAACATAAAGGAATAACTGTTACACTAATGGGGGAAAATGAGACAACAGGCTGGCCTCTTTCATACTTCTTAGTCTAAAAACAAACAAATCAACGCAAATGTGTTTGATACACAAAAGAAGGACTTGTGCTAGAATCAGCAACCCGAATCGCAGCCCCAAAGCCAAGCCGGAGCTACCACTGCCTCTGTGTTAACTGGAGCAGATACTTGTCCTTTATTGTCCTCAGAGAAATACAGGAACACAGTCACAATGACAGGTCGGTCATAATTAAATGCTGTGCAAAACATAATAGTCATTTTACAGTCAACTTTTTATATTTGTTGCGTCACAAAGATTTATTGAAGAGATAAAAGTGGTTATGGAAAACACTGTCCAGTAACTATGGCAACAGTTATTTGATCTCACAATAATTAGCTTAGCATTTGGTTGCACAATACTTTCACAATACCTCCTTGGTTAGTTCATTAAACAAAATTAGCTTTTGTTTGAACTTTCATCATTTGTTGTTTTATGATTAGTTTAAGTTCAAAAGAATTGAAAAATACATTTTCAAGCTGCTATTGTACAAGTAATTTATGCTATACATGAATTTTTTGACTGTTTTATGCAGTAACACTGAATGTATTAGTTCTAGAGGGATTTTATTGATTTAAGTGAAAATTATTTAAAGCATGGGTATAGCTGTACACACATTGTTAGTGTGGAGGATTTGGGTGCCAGCATGGACATAGGCATGCACATAATGTGCAGTTCAGGGAATATCATGAAGGCTGCAAAGGCAAGCTTACAAACTGAGAAGTTTTATCTCCCCCTCAGTCTCCTACACCTCAGCAATCAGATCAGCCTTTAAGTTGCACGGTTGTGGTTTACTTTTACCTTTCAATTCTTATTCAGAATTTTTTATTCTTTATCTTGTGGTGAGTGCCTTTTTCTTACTGCTATGGGTATTGCTTGCAGTCTACGAGTAATTAAATATCAAGATTTCATTGTGTTAAACACAAGATATAAACAGAGAACAAAAGACTGGCTTGTTGTTTATCAAAGACCAATCAAACCTTGTTCTTAATGCAGAATTACTGCTTCTGTTGGGCTTTTTTTAACGACAATCATTACTGCAGCATCTGCGCACATTAATGAAATTGTTTATACATTATCCATATGACAGGATTATTATTATTCCCACTTAACAGATGGAGAACTGAAATTCAGAGAGATTAACATAAATGTTTTTGGTAGCTTTTGAGAAGTCTAGGACTTAGTTTATCAGAGCTGTTAAATGGCACACAGTTCCCACTGCCTGCAGCATTTATGCTCGCAGGGTGCAGTCTTTTACGCCAGGTTTCATAGGTCATCGCACTTCTTTCCTTTTCTAAATTTGGAATAAGGAAACTCCCTTTTGTAACTTCCCTTTCCTTTCCCTACCACTCTTCTGTTCGTTCCATCCTTGTCAAGCTGTTCTTTCCAATCTTCCTCTTTCCTTCCCAAGACTTGTTTCTTATCTCATTTGGATCAGAAAGGAGCTTCCTCCAAGTAGTCCCCTTAGTTTCAGCAGAGGAATGATCACCTTCCTTTTGTCTTTCTGGACTCGTACTCAGTCCAGATGAAATCTCGGCATTACTGAGGCCAGAATTTTTGGGGGAATGTGCAGATTTTAGGTTTCCAGAAAGTTATTGTTCAGTCAAATGGACAGATTCTTACAAGACAAAAATGCATACTCAACACAGATGATTTGAGCTTAACTTCAGGTCCTTGTTTCAGCACAAAGAGACGTTGAAACTGTCCAAAGAAAATCAGAATAATGAAGATAAAACTGCATAGTTTTCCTTAGCTTTGTGAAGTTGGTGCACTGGATGCACTTCTTTTGGCTGAAATTCAGTCAGTCCATCAGTTTTAGTCCAAATGGATACTATATAGCAAATTATAAGCTCAATATTACTGTATTGTAATAGTGAAGGTGGAATGGGATTTTGCTAAGAGCTGCAGGAGTGGGAACCCTTTCTTTGCATAAATTAGAACAGAGTCTCATTTGCTGCAACTGCATCCACATGGAGACTCATATTTCTGTGAGAAGCTGATTTCACAAGATAAGCAATCATGGATTTGCTTATACATCAAAGAGCCTTGTGTTTGGTTCATGCTATTTATCCTCTCAGCAACCTCAAAAAAAAGAAGTCTAGGCGAAGGTGTATTGACGTTTGATCATATCAGTTGGATTTTCCTCTGTGGATATGGAAGTAACAGATTTTGATTCAAAAACTTGAATGCAAGGTCAGGTTTTCTGAAATGTGTGCCCAGTCTAGTTCCTCTTTTCTTATTTTAAACTGCATTTCAGAAATATTTTCCTTTTGGACTCATTCCTTCAGAGTTGCATATTGAAAGAGTCAGTGATGTGGTGAACAGCATGGAAGGAACAATAAGAGCATGAACAGTTTTGCTCGTCTTTTAATCATTTTTATTGTCTGTTCTCAAAAATCAGTTTTCGAGTTAGTTGTGAATTTGGAACATCTGGAAGATTTTAACTTTCTCTTCTTGAGTTTTAAGGAAGTTTGTATTTATGTTGCCTTGTCTTTCTAAGAAAAAAATGTAGCCCTAAGGTCACCAAAATGTGGCCTTCTGGTAATTGTTTTTTCTCTAGTCCCCAACCTGGTTTGTGATTCTACAAAATATTTTGATCTAAGGGATGTTTTCACCTCTTGATGGTTGTGAAGGTAAGATACAGCTCAGGATGTGTCCTGAACATGTGATTCTGAAAACTCTTCCAGGTATTGTGCAGGTAGTCTAGCTGTAGCAGCCTGCAGATTTTACCATGTAAAACACTGAAACATACTGTCCTGTCACTTACATTAATGTAGGTAACAGATAAAAAATAAAATAAGATAAGTATCAAACCAAATGAATCAGGTGTTTAAAATCTGATTTTGTTTTGTATTCTGTAAGCTCTGTTTCATAGAACTGTAAATTCAAATCTGCTCTTTGAACCTTGAAAAGAAGGAACAAAATGCAATACCTAAATGTATATAGTTCTTATGGACTAATTAACAGTGACAGGTCCCTGCTCCAAGCAGCTTACCGTACAAATACTTGATGGAATGTGATGTGCAAGAGAAAATGCACATTGTTTGTTAATTCTGGAATATTTGCTTTGGTGCATTTATATAGGATTAGCTACGGATTCAGTATCCACACTGCAGTGTGCATTTTCAGTCTCTTCTTACAGCACTGTGAATAAGCCTCTTATTTGAAGGAAAAGTGCTTAATTGAATTTTCTGTAAGCCGAATTTTTCTTCTCTTGCATTTCCTTTGATTGGGAGCCCATTTAGGAGGGCCTGAGTGAAAAATTCCACATAGAACACTTGCATATTTTGTGTGCTACGAATAAACCTGGAAAGTAACAAGTAATAAACTTGCTTATTCCCTTCCAGCTACAAAGAGCGATCAGAAAACATTTCAGCTCATTGAACGTCCTTGTGAGAGGTGTTACCTTCTTGGAATCAGACTCAGTCCGTAGCGTGGGCTGTGGCTGGCGAGGTGACTGGCTGCTCTCTGTCATGCGCTGGGTTGTCCACACTCAATAGTCTTGTTAGTCTCTTCCTTGTTAACACTCCAAAAATAGGAGCATAATCGTATTCCTGACACGAGCAGCAAAGCTGAATGTCCGTCTGTTGCACAATCAAGGAAATATTTTTATTGCCCTGTAAAATGTGGAGTCTGATAGGTGAAGCAAGGCACTAAACCTGCATTCCTTGCTGTGCCACTTGCGAAGGCTGTAGGTCCCTCATGTTGTACCCTGTTTGTTCAGTCTCCTCTTGCCTCTGTGATTGATGCCTCATTGCAGGAGTGTCGACTTCTGGGGCAAACAGAAGTGAGATGTGCTCTGAGTTCTGGAAGGGGATGCTGAACATTGAAACCCAGCTAAAT
Source organism: Penelope pileata (assembly GCA_013396635.1). Classification (NCBI taxonomy): domain Eukaryota; kingdom Metazoa; phylum Chordata; class Aves; order Galliformes; family Cracidae; genus Penelope; species Penelope pileata. The sequence goes on from WBMW01005031.1 coordinate 144,227, forward strand.
AATGCATGCTGCTTACTGCTGATTTAATCACAGCTTTGTCCGAATCCTGCTTTTTTCTCTGGGAGAATTACAAGTTTATTCAAGCTATTGCCAGCTGAAAATGGCTTCACATGTTGCCAAGTACATCTGTGAAACAATCTCTTGACAGCTGACTTGTCTGTTGCTAGAATCATGTTTCTTAAGCCGAAAGTGGTAGAGTACTCAAGTGATCCAAAGCAGCTTCTCACTCCTAACAGCTGCAGATGAGGAAACATGAAAAGCTCAGACTGGAAAAAGGACATCCCAATAGGGAATTTCTTTTCTAAAAAATAGAAGGGGAGCAGAAAGATTGTAATTCCTTTACTTAAAATGTAGATAAATGCAGCAACATGGAAGTGTCATCAATCTTTATCTACAAAGGAGAAAACTAAACAGAGATGCTGGTATCCTGCTGCACTCCTGATGAATGTTTCAAGTATTATCCAAGAGACAAAAATGCTTGAAAGCATGACAGTTAATTTCCTGCAGATTAAGTGTTAAATGGAGAGTTTTGCTTTTGATTTCAGTAAGACCAAGATTTCATCCATTTTAAGAAAAAAGAGTAGAGAACCATTTGGTTATTTTCTCCAAGTTTGCCTGTGGATGGCATTTGGAAAGGTTCCAGGCCAAGTTTGACTTTCCTCTGTGTTCTGTTTGAGGTGTGCTGGTTGTGCCTTCATTTCTTCACTCTTAGATCTCGGTTGCCTAATCCTCACATTTATGCTGAATGTCTAAAAGAATGTTTGATTGTGGTTTATTGCTTCGGTGAATGAGGGACATTGCTGATATGTTGGAGGCTATTCTCTGTGCACTTCACCACACTTCTGAGAAAGGGCTCAACAGGTTCTGGCAGCCAACTGTATGTCATCATCAACTGTTTTGAAATGCAGCAGCCCTTAAGGCCATATTCTGCTTCCCAGGTAGTTCAATAGGATGCCTTGTAGAGCCACTGCTTCAGAATTTGGAAAGGAGACTCATCAGTATGCTGGTGAAATTCAGATGTGTCTCTCTTCAGAAGAACCTGAAAGTTCAGCATCTCCTGTGAAGTAATGCTTGGATGATACTGCCAGCTGGCTGTGTTAGAGCTACCTTCTTTTCAGCCCTGGGAAAACTCAAGTGCTACTGCTGATTAAAGGTCATTGATATAAGGAGGTTTATTCTGCTTTTGTCTCCCTGTTTATCCAGGCAATGTGTTCACAAGTAACAAAGCCAAGCTAAAGATCTCTGAATCTCCTAGGACTGTGCCCTTTTCACAGAAATCCCTGTGTTTCCCTGTGTTGGTTTGTTATGACATGTTTTCTCGCTACCCAGTTTGTGCTGTGGATGGTTTATTTTGCTTGTAATTATGTCAGAATAGCAGCATGTACTTTATGTATCAGTGCTCACAGATGGGCTTTTCTGTTGCCTGTAATTTGTTTTGATTCAACAGCACAGCTGCTCACCACTTTGCACACACCTTTAAATATATGGCTCCTTTTTGGAATCTTTATACTGACTGTTGCCAGAGTAACAGGTCAGCTATAGTTACACCATTACTTTTTAAAAGCTTACAATGAAGCTGATTCTGGCTTGAGATCTGCTTCTTGTGAGCTCTTCGTGCTGGTATCTATTACCCTCGCTTTAGTGTATCCAATACATGAAACCTTCTTGAGCTTCGTCCTTGGAGGCATGACTGCTCATGCTGCCTGCCACTTTGGCAGTCCTTTGTGATGTCTTCTTAAATCATCAGCTTGATCACAATTTTAGTGCCTTGAGACAGTTAGCATGAAATGCATTCAGTTGACAATTTAATCATGAAATGAGAGGCATAAGTCCTAAAAAGCCCTAAAAGAAAGGACTTTGGCACTGCCCTAAGCATACTGTATTAATGTGTTTCTTTGAAAAATTGATTGATTTCTCTTTAATTTACAGTCTTGCAGCCTTAAAATTCCAACTGTTCTGCAAAGTATTTGACCCCACGCAGGGTACTTTCCATTGTACGTTACTGAACTTTTGCACAACACGGATTTTATTTTCTAGCAGGATGTGGAATTTCCAAACTCTCTGAACTCCAAAGTATGACTTTTCAAAAAATGCTTTCATCAAGCCTGAGACCCCTTTTAAACTCTTTATTAGCTGAGAGCGTGAGCTGAGCATACGACGACTGCTCTCACCAATGTGAGCGTTCATACAGAGAGAACTTTCTTCATACCCAGTGAGCTAACTCTTGCAGAACGATAACTGGATGCAGCAAAGATGTCTCTCTTGGCTTCACATCTCTGTGACATGCCAGGAACTGCCCCATAGATTCATAGTGAGTCAATATGTAGTAGGTTCTAAAAATATTGAGAATGTGACTCCATTCTGTTTTTAACCTCAAATCCTATACTGAAGTGTTGATCCAACTGAATTTGATCAGTATTTTCCAAACAATTGTCATGTGTAGGATTTTACTTTTCTCATAAACTATCAGTAATTATTTACTATAAATAGGCACTACAAGCAAGCAGTTGGAACACTTAATATGATTTTGATTGTGTGCCTGCTGGAAAGGAGAGTTTAAATGAGAACAGCAGGAAGTGGCAATAAATCAAATGCGTGAAACTTAACGACAACAAAATTTTGGCAGAAAACCTTTGATTCTGTTTCAAATGTAGAAATGTTTCTTTTTTCTATTAAGCCTTGAAAGAAAGAGGAGCTTGCTGTGCCCTTGCTGGTTATCTTTCTTTGGCCCATACAAGTGGTGCTGCTCAGGGCTCTGCTGTGCTGCCATCTTCCTACCAGCGCTGCCTGGCAGGGATCAGCAGCACTCCGATGGCTGAGAGAGGCACTGAGGCTGCTTATTATAAAAACAATACAGCTTTGGCACTGAAATGTGTTTTTCTATGCCTCTTTTTCTTCTATCGGTGTAATATCCCACACAGTCAACACCTTCTTTAGATCTTTCTGTAATGTAGATGCTAATGGGGAATGTGTGAGCTGCCTCTGATGAAACGCTGTTTTGCAGTAATACCTATTGTGCAAATGAGGAGTGGAGACCCAGGAAACCAAGACTCACTTCCACAGAAGTATTTCTGGGGACTCAAATCTCGTGGGTTTCATGGGGAGTTAGGCACGTCATTGTCTTTGTGGGTCTAGGTTTAGGTGATTTGTGCAGGATCTTTCAGGAAGTGTGTCAGAACATAGACAGGAATCCAGTTCTGTCACGGGCTAATACTTTTTCTTCTAAATGGTCCCTTTCCCAACACCATCTTTCCCTGTTTTCCCTGTCAGTCGGTCTATACACACCTTACAGCAGAACATACACCTGGAGGGTGCTTGCTGCAGGGTGTCTGGCTGCGAGCCCTGCTCAGACGTCTGTTCACCAGCAGTAAAGCTGTGCACATGAAACTTAGGCCTAATGAATGGGAACATAATTTTCAGAATTAGAGTGCCAGACCCCACAAAGCTTCCAGAAAGCCTTTAAAGTATTTCTGTTCAGGTGGTGAACAAGTTGACATTGTTGAACTTCCTAAGTATGAGAATGATTTCAATAGATGTACTATTGAACTACAGAATTAGTCTGGTCTCCTGACCCAAGGCACAAAATCTGAAACTGCTGCGGGTAGTAAAGTCCTTATCAGATTTGGAAAAACTAAGTCTTTTTCTGTGGCATATGAGCAGCTTTTTCTTTGAAAAAGCAACTAAATATGGATGACAGGAGGATAAAATAAAGAACAGGAGTAACAGATTTCATCATAAAGGAGAATCAAAGTGAGGTGACTTAGGGATCCATTCAGGAAAATGAGTGTAACATGGTAATTTGTTTTATTGAGTAAATTAAAAAAAATAATAAAAAAAGGGACTAGATGAGAGTAGGAAAACTGTGTGAACTGTGATAAGTGTTACCTTCAAGATAGGCAGATATCACCTTGTGTTGTTACTAATAAACTGGGAGGAGAAGGGCCCAAAACAAGGAGTGTTTTCTTTTCTGGGTCCCCAAAATGAGGCTCCTCACAGAACAGCAAGAGAAAAAGGATCTTTTTAAATAAAAACGGACAGAGAAGGCTAAGAGATTATATAGAAATTATGCATCCTCTCCATGAATGCTGCATTCATGTGCAGGGATCTTATCTTCAAAGAGAAAGTGGTTAAAGTTCAGAGAGAGGCAGGAAAATTATTAAAGGCACAGAAAAACTTTTTTGTATGAATAAATCTGGACACGAAATGACAGAAGAAAGACCTGTGAAGTAATGAATTGTGCCAAGAAAGCAGATTAGAAAGTACTATCTACTGTTACTCCTTATTTCAGATAGAGGTAGACTCTGCAGTATTCAGGTAGGTTCTTTTTAAACCCACAGAGTGGAAAACTCTTCTTCATTTTAAATGCAGCAGCTTAGAGTAATTCAATGTAAGAAAAGAAAAGAATGTGTATTTGGAATACCTCCTCAAATAAAAGCAAAAGGTATTCTGAAAACCCAGAAGCAAAACTTTTACTGCAATTCAAAGACCAAATAAGAAGTCCTATAAGAAGAGTTTTTTAATGCATAAAGACTTTAGTCCTAAGTCTACCGTGCTAAGCAGCCAAATATTCTGATTGAAAGATTTCTTTATCTTTCTACTTCTACAAATAATTATAGTAAACATTCTGAAATCAAACACATGCATGATTCTGGATTGCATTTGAAAAAGTATCCACATTCTTAAAAGCAAGTAATTCAAAAAGAATTACTGGAGGACTGTGCTGCAAGGAAATTGTTCAAGACTACTGTTAACATCACAACTGACGAGAGAAAAAAAATTCTTCTGTAGTGAGTAGAGAAAAAGGTGTATTCATTGACAGTGAATAAAGATGACGGAAATAATTCTGGCTCAGCAAGGTGTGTGCATGCAGTCCCATACACAGGGGTGAGTTTAGTAACAGGGCAATGATCCCCTCCAATTCAGCGGTGACTTCTACATTGCTGACAAGTGTGCAGCTCGACACGGTTACAAAAGCGCTCGATGTCCTTTCAGTCCACAGAGCAGCAGGCTCAGGTGACGTGCTGAGTCACAGGTTTTGCAGGAAATCAGCAAGGAAATAAATGAACCTTTAACTGACGTTGTAGATGTTTGCTGGATTAAGAGAACTGTTGGAGGATTAAAAAGGCAAAAACAACTTTGTGCTTTATGAAACTAGGATGTGACTTATAAATTATAAACGGGGAAATAGTTCAGTGTCTTGATTTCTGCCATGCAGCCTGCAAATACTGCATACACCTGTGCTGCAGAAATTCTGCAAGCAGTGTCAGTAGTGTACACAAGCAATGTGTACTGAACTGTTTATATTCATATTTCCATTTCCCTTTGTAGAAACTCAGGCCTCCTACCTGTATTTTGCAGTCTCCTTTCTTACTAAGCACATCTTGTATTGTTTGGAGGGTTTTCTTGAGTGATTGCTTTGTTGTTCTTATTGTGTTTATTTGCAAGTTCCTCCCCACCCAACAATCTGTTCCCATAGCTGTAGTATTCAAATTTATGTATGCATTTATGCTTTTTGTAGGAATAGCTTCAATTCATCTCAATTAAGATGGGTATCCCATCAAACTGAGTACTGCATAGACACATAAGAAATAACACCTGCTCAGAATAAATTATAGTCTAGGTGAGAAGAGACAATGAGAAATTCAGTACCGTTCCTCACTTCTGTAAAGCAAAATCCCAAAGACTCCATGAAAACTGTGACAATGGCCAGATCTTCTGAGTAGCAAACTATTCCTATGCCATAAGATTAATGCATGCTTGGGGTTCTTCTTGAGAGAAATATTGATGGCCTTTACGCATTGTTTGTGGTTTTAATTATTATTGTTGTTACTAGTGCTGTGTGATGCTTGGAGGTAAAGAGGGTGGTGAAAAGGGTTCTTGTTTGTTTTTGTAAGTAATTGGCATTACACACTCCGAGTCCTATATTAAAATAATACTTTTAAAACAAGGTAGAACATGGTGAATAGAAGGCCCAAGTCTAAATTAACCTAGCAGAAACATCCTGTAAGGGAGTGTAGGGCAGAACACTGAGGATCACAGAAATCATTTTTCAATTGAACTCAGCTCATTAGATTGAAGAGTTTTTATTAAAATAGAGAAGCAAAGTGTGATCATGTGCTATTTACTCATTTTTAGCAGAAGTTTCATTAAGCAGACTTTATTTCATAAGTACTTGGAAGTGAGGTTTCACATCCTTTCAGAGTCTTTTGTAATATGGGCTCTTTTTGATATGCTAACTATCCAGCAGTCCCTTTTTCTAGCAGCACTTTTGTCATTTTACTGTACAGGAACTGTTAGTAGTAGGAATTATGTTTTGAAGCAGAAAGATAATCTTCTATAGGAGTGTAATGGAGGGCATCTGTAAAATCTTCCCTGGGTGGAGCTGGGCAAGTTACTGCTCTTCGAGGCTCTCTTGCACCTTCGTCCTTCGTCCGTTACTATTCACAGAATCACAGAATGGTTTCGCTTGGAAGGGACCATAAAGATCAGCTTCATTATTGAATGTGTTGTGGAGTTGCTTTAAAAATGTGGAAAGAGCAAAAAAAAAAAAAANAAATTAGTTCCTCATCAGGTTCATTCAGAGCATATAGCAGATGGTGAATGATCTTGAGGAAGTCTATTGCTTTTAGTATGTCTTTATGTGATGCTGAATTTCCTCGCTTCTGTCCAGTATTTTTTAGTATCTGTGCAGTTAATAACTTGTTATTCATTGATTAAAAAGAACAATAGTCATCATCATGGGTACCATTATGTCAGGACTGGTGGGTGGCTGATGACTTTAGAGGCCCCTGCACCATAAATACGTGATAACTGGGTTTTACTCCATTATACCTTGCTTTATATATACCTTGCTTTTAATCAGTAGATCTTGAAGGGTGTTACCAACAAAGCCGCCTTAAATGGGCAATTCAGACACTGAAAGAAAAAGTGGTTTGTCAAAGGTCACCCCAGCAGTCAGTGCAGCCTCAGGAATACAGGCGAGTGTCATGGAAGGCCTACGAGGAAATGGATCTTTCCATAATTCTGGTTTTGATGGCTCTAGTGGATGAGACATTGAACCACACTGAGTCATGGTGACAGAACATAGAGAGTGATCTGTTACTGGACTCTGACAGTCTTGTGCTATCAAGGTCACAGGCATCCCCCCACCCCCTTTTGTTTAATGTTAAGTATTAAAATGTGTTTAAAAAACCGTTTTGTTATGCACACAGAGATTAGCTTCAGGAAAGAAGCTAATCTTTGTTTAAATATAAAAATGATATTTGTTTAAATATAAAAATAAGGAATAAGAAAGGTAGTCTTGTAACTCCTGGTGTGCTCCACTGTGATCCTGTACAAGATACAAGTAAGACATTTCAAAATTTGTAAAACAGAACCAAAAAATTAATTTTGTTTCCAGTTCAAAGGTCAAATGCACTTGGTTTTTAAGAGCAATAAATGAAAACATAAATTAAGTGTAGCAGAGGTTCTTAAGCTTTCTCTCACTTCTTACCTTGCTGGAGAGTTTGTGGACAAGAACTAATCTGACAAATCTACATTCTCCAAGTAAAATGGTAAAATCAGTGGGTTCTTTTTCATCATTTGAAGTGATCTAATGATGTGATGCAAAAAACAGAGACAAAAACATATATTACAGAAAGAAAACCCAAATCTTTTTTTCCTGGAAAGATAAATAAGAAATGTAGAAGAAAGCTAAAAGAAGCTGAATAAAGCAAGTCAGAAAATAAGGCTAAAAGTTGAATTATTGACTTAATAAAAACATATAAGCTTACACAGAAGTTTTTAATGTGAAAAACCCCATACAAACCAAACCTGAGAGGGTAATTGTGAAACAGTTCCTGATGAAGTTATGTCCAAGGCATTTAGAACATCAAAACTATTAAATGGATCTTAAGCTATCCTCTTCAGAAATGATAGCCTTGTCAAAGTTAGATAGCTCTTCGCGTTCATCTGTTCAAAATGATTGTGAAATACTTGGACAGTAACGGGAACAGAGGGCTGGAGGACTCTCATGCAGCTAATACAGTGCAGCTATTATTAAGATTTATTTGATGTTTTACATCACTGAGTTTTAGATGAGTAGTCATTAAAATCACAGGAAGGAGGGAGAACTTAGCTGACTTTGTAGCTCTCTTTGCAGCAGCAGAATAGATTTCTGTGATGTGTAGAAATGTGTTAACAAAGAAATGAAATACTTTAGACAGTTAATATCCTGTTAATGAATAATCTTGATATAATATGGTATTTCCTACTGTCTTCTTTGAATTCCAAGGCTTATGAAAATGTAATAAGAAATATAAAGATAGGCAGTATGACGAATCATAGTTTGAGAAGGATCACATAGAAAGGACTTTGTGTTGGCTACTTGGAGTGGATAATTTCTTCCTAAGTGAACATGCGGGAGCACTTAAGATTACTTGGAAGGAGAATTGTATGAATACTTTTTTAATTGCATGTTTTTAAAATGAAGGACAAGGCACAAGTGGTGTCAAGGAGTATTTTAGCAAGATGTTTTGGAAGAATATTGCATAATTCCTGCCCTTCAAGGTGGAAGTATTTAATCATACTTGCTGTTACGAAATATTTTATTATTCGAGTCAAAACTATAGATATGAATAAATATGAATGGAATTATATTTGGATGTGGCTAATAAAGGATTTTTAGTTTGATAGTATCTTGAAGAAAGATGATTATTTGCTTAAACATGAGGTCAAGAGGGTAAGTTCTAAATGCCTGCAGAAACCACAAATATAAAGCTCAGCATTTTTAATTTCCCTGCTTTTTAAATTTTGCTTTCAGTAAAATTCTTAACTATATATATCACAGAAAAAATGTTGAAATTTAGGAGTAGACGAAACAGCTGTTAGAACTAGATTTGTCACAGTTTTCATCTGAGTAAGTCCGTTCTCTGTTCTTCTGATGAGAAAGAAAGTGATTGACTCTGCACTGTTATGCCTGGTGCTTTATGTTTTCTGTTTGCAAGGACTCTGTTCTACAATACCCTTTTCTTTTCATACCATGCCAAAGACATCGGTCCATACAAGGTGGCTGTAGCGTGCTTGCTGCCTCCTGACATCAGGAGCAGAGTGCAACCTGTCGGAGTCTTGTCTTTGCGGTTATTATGGTCATCAGAAACCAAAATAAAAACACATCCTTATGTCATAACGTTATACCTTGTAATTGGTATATCTTGTGCAATCCCTTCAGAGGGGATTTCCCTTTCTTTCCTGTAAACTGAAATCTTTCATGTAAGCACTGTTTAGACATACTCTTTTGTAAAACTGATCTTATCAGAATTATTCAGAGCTTCCCAGTTCTCAACAGGCGTTAAGAAGTGTTTACCACACTGGTATTTTAACTGGAAAAAGGAGAAACTTTGAAAAAGAGGTTTAGTTTTTTTATGTCTTAACATTTAATTTTTTTAAAAATGGGACAAAAGCTATTGTGTTTCTATGAAGGCAGTAGACTGAGTAGCATATGTGGAGTCAGGCAACTCCCTCTTAGGGATGTAAGGAAGCCCTTGTTAGTTTATTATCCATTATTGCAACAGTTTTTATAAACAGGCTGTAAGTATTTTGTAAGTTTTATTGATGTTGGAAAATGATTCATTGAAATGTCACAGAAATAGCCTTATAAAACTTCAGAAATATGTCTCATTGTTATGCCTTACTCCTCCCTTCTTTTCCACCTACCAAACTTCTGCCAGCCCACTACCCCACTTCATATGTATTGTGTCAGAAAGCACCAAAAGCCTCACAAGACTTGCAAGATGAAAATTTTAGCACTTACTGTTAGGAAATGCTAGAGCTGGCATTGTTTTTGGCATTTTTGGGGCCTTTGTTTTATGTATTTTTTTTTTAATCTCAGATATAGTAAGATTACAATGTGTTGAGCAAAAAAGTCCAGTATTTTAAAAAACTTTTTATTCTGACTCAGAATGAAAACTAGCAATTTTATTTTTTTCCAGGGGAGGGGTGGTGGTGAAAATAAATTCCAGTAGAATTTGAATGATTTTGTTCCATTGTAAACATTAAAGCACAGGGAAGCAGCTGGTTTGTCCACACCTCCTGAGAAGGCACCCCCAAACCTGCTGTGGGGAATATCAGGAATTGTCAAAGGAATTCCTTGCAATGTGTTACTACTGGCAATTTAATTCAAGTAGAACTGTACAAAAAAATTGAAAAGCTAAAATTGTTTTGAGCCCGTATGGTTATATCAGCTGCTTTGGAACACTGGAGTATTCAGTGTCCCCTACAACATGGGGGGAAGAAATGTCAGCAGCAGCAACAGTTCATGGTTCTCTCTTTTGATCAGCCACAAGTAAGAGATTTTCCCAGTGCTGAGGTTCTGGAATTTCAGTTTAATTCCAGGCAGAAGGAAGAAAGGAATTTGTAGGAACTCTCTTTTTGCAGCCTTGGGTATTTCTCCTTGCTTCCCTTTCCAGACTTTCCTGTCATTCTTCATCCCAGCCTCTGCCTGTCACTCCCACCCCTTCTCCTTCAACCTGACTGCTGATGTATTTTTCATCTTCCCATCCTAATTCTTGCCCAACTCATCCTCCTTGTGCATTCCTACCACTTATCTGATCTGTTACCCAGAGCTGCCTCCCTTATTCCCTCTCCTATTCCTAGTTTCCTGTTTCCACTCACTCGGATCCCCTTCAGACTCAGAGTCTAGGCTGCAGAAGACTTTCAGGCTTTTAGTCCCTCATATAAGGCAGCTTGTCTCTCTCCTTGGTCATTTCAGTTGCCCTTCTCTAACTTTGTTGCCGCTTTGTCCTTGAGGTGCAAAACCCAGAACTGCTCACAGTACCCTGCGTGAGGGTGCACGGTGTTTTACGTGGAGGCAGGGAGGCACCAGTGCCACTCTTTGTGCCATTCCTATGGTGCCCAGCAACTTGTTGGCCTCTTTCACTGGTGCTGCTTCAGGACTGCTTGTGGGAACTCCAAGGTCTCTTCCCTGATTTGCAACTTTGAGTTCTGAGGTCAGTATCATGCAGCTGTGGTTTAGTTTATTTTTGCCTAAATTAATCGCCTGACCTGCATTGAAGCACTCCTGTCCCCTTTTTGACCACATCTGTAAAGTCGTAATGTAGTTCCTCATCATCAAGACAGCACCTGGCCATTCAAAAGGGTTTCCTAGCTGAGGGAGCTGGGCTGGTTCAGCCTGGAGATGAGAAGGCTTTGAGAAGACACCATTGCGGCCTTCCAGTACTTAAAGAGGGCATGGAGAACAACTATTTACATGGTGATAGGACAAGAGGCAATGGCTTTAAACTAAAAGAGGGTAGATTTAGAGTAAATATTAGGAGGAAATCCTTCACTCAGAGGGAGGTGAGGCCCTGGCACAGCTGCCCAGAGAGCTGTGGGTGCCCCATCCCTGGAGGTGCTCAGGGCCAGGTTGGATGGGCCCTGGGCAGCCTGAGCTGGTGGTGGCACCCAGCCCATGGCAGGGGTGGGGCTGGGGGGGCTGTGAGGTCCCTTCCAAGCCTTCCATTCTGTAATCCTGTGGTTCTGTGATCCTCACATTTGGAGATTTCAGTACTCTTACTTCTCCAGGTCAATGGTGACCAGCTGTGGTCCCTGGGGGAGATCACTGATCTTACAGCACATTCTCCTCCAACTTCAGGTGTGTAAAAGGCTCTTTCCTCAATCCTGCAGGAACACAGTTTCTTTTATAATCTTTTGGAGTGGATCTTTCTACACGTCAGCTCCTGCTTGTGAGAAAATCTTTCAAAATTTTATCTTACCAAGTAATAATAATTAGTAAAATATGAGCAAAATGATTTTTTTCCTAAGCTTTTGACATGCATAGTTTTGTGTAGGGATATCAGGTGTCAAATCCATGGCATGGTGTTGTCCCTTTCATTGCCAATTATCTGATACTGGAGATTCTTGAATTCATCAGTTGCAACACAGTTCGGCTAATCTTTGAAATTCTTACTGTGTCTCTTGGCCTAATTTCATCTCAGAACACACTTGTACCACATTTGCTGGATTTGGTATCAAAACAAACAAAGCCAAAGTCAGGCATCTGGTTCAGGCAATTTCTGTCTGAACCTCTAAAATTTTACAGCATTATTGCATCTGAAAATTGCAGTCATTCTGCCCATATGCCCAACTCTTTGCAAGGTTGCACTGGGGGAGAGCCTGCCTTCTGCTGGGAAGCGATGCAAAGGAGGAGAGGTGTGGGATTTTGAAAACATAGTTTGGGAACTAATTTACAGGGATAGTGTGAAGCTTAGTTAATTTAGATAAAGTATCATTCTCAAAAATGGTTCTCGTCTAAGGGAGGCCCAGAAATCCTTCAAAGCTATCTTGTGCTTGAGTAAAGAGTTTTAGAGGGGCAGATCCTTACATCTTTGTGTTTGAATTGAAGAAAAGTGGTCTTCCACAGTCTTATCGGGACAAATAAATTCTAGTCCTGCATTTGAAATCCTCCCTCATGTAAAGGTAAAATGCACAGCAAAGCTTCCCCCTCACTCTCCCCCACTTTGCCCGCCCCAGCACATCATTCTCTGAGGTGATTTATGGCGGTATGCAGCCAAAGGAGCTCATCAGGGAGCTGCACAGAGACTGAGGCTTGTTTAAATCAAGTCTTAACTCCTGTTTGGCCTCTGCTGGCAGCCCTCCATGAACGGCAATGCAAGATCGCTCTGCAGCCTCGCTGAGCTTCGCCAGAAACAACTGGCAGGATGCACAGAGCAGATCCTCAGAGAGAAAAGCATTAAGAGCGAACAATGCTAAGTCGTGTTGTGAACCAAAATATTTGAAAACTATGATGAGCTTCAAACATTTTTAACTGTGCTTTTAGAAATATGGCAAGAGTACTTGACATCTTTGCAGTTTTCCCTTGAACTTTAGGAATGATCTTGAGCCCTCTGAGATCAGTAGTTTCTTTTAATCATCTCTTGCATTGCAAAAATGCTTCAGTAACTGTAACTGTTTACTTTCAAGGTTCTGTTTTATTGTCAGTAACACTAGAATTTGTAACCTATTACAGAAGATCTGGTTGTTAAAATTTATTCTGTACCTCTTTGTGACCGAGGACAGCCTACCTTTCTGCTTTTGGTTCAAACATTGTATTCATGCAACAGACTTTTCTCCCATGGGAGAATACTGTCATGAGGTTGGAAATTTATATGATCCCTGTTTTACTTAGGGAAAATAATGTCTCTGGGAGACTGATTATTGAATAAGACAGAAGCATTCTGCAGTAGGATTACGATCTGAAGCCAGAATCGCCTGAGTCACAAAGTTCACCATTCAACCAAAAGCTCTTCTTGAAAACATGAAGTGTGGTTACGATGATTTGGTGAAATCAGAACTCTGTAATACCTGTGTACGTTCTGTGAATGTGTTTTTGGACATTTCCTCTATATTTAGAGCTGTCATTCTATCCTGCTTTTTCCTATTCATTTTGAAAGTTGAACTGTGAAAATGAATCTGATTTTTCTATTTGCTCAGTTGTTGCAGTCTGCTTCTTAAGGTTGAGACAAATTAGGGTGAGTGTGAGGAGTAAAATGTATGATACAGTTTAGTATATTTCTAGCCCAGAAATATTAAGAAGCCAGATTTATTAGGTCAGCAGCTTCTGACTTCTGGGAGAAAGATGGATAAATTGAGGAAAGGTGCTTTAAAGGGTGTTTAAATAACTGAAAATTGTTCTTGGAAAAATACAAAAGCAAAATTGGGAGTCTGTTTCATTCTATCCAGCTACCTTACTGCAAAGATGGAAAAGATTTCTTGATGTCAAAAAATAGCTGCATGTGCTTAATTTGAAATTTGTAGTTACATGCAGAATTTGAAGGTCAAATCTACGTTTCTCAGAGGAAATCAAGTCATATAATCTGTAGAGGAGCAGAGCTGACTGCGTTAACCTTGAATGTATTTGCCTTAGAGGATTTTGAACAGATTGGCTAAACTTTAATGACATGTATGACTTCATTGTATCTTCGGAGAATACTGCTATTTTATAGCCTTTGTGTTTATTTCTTGTCTAAAAATAAGCACAAAAGGGATTTGTTTTGTACGTGAGAAAATGTGAACTTCTGGAAGGTAAAGAAGGTATTTTGGTAGCAGACACTGTGTTCCTTCTGTGTAAATAATCGTGTTTGTGTGTGGATAAAGAGTACGTTTTGTTATAAAGGTTTGTCTGAAGACAGGAAAATAATGTTCAGAGAGGCTCCTCTGAGCATGCAGATAACTGATGTTATCATCTGATGGCCAGTGTAACACACAGTTTCATTCACTGCACGAGGTAACTAGCAGTACTGCTTCTTGGAAGAGACGCCTGTTCGCTGTTACGGCATGTACCGGCCGAACTGAGCCGGTGTTCAGATATGTGAGTAGGTGTCCTGACTTCCTAGAAACAGCGAGGCCCAAGTAAAAGGAATGATGTATAATGACCACCTTGAGAATTAGGACATTTCTATTTCCAATTAAATCTTAAACAGATCTAAGGTGTTGGTCTTTCTTCTATAGGTTTTCTATTTATACCCTTTTCTTTATCTTTTTACTTTGTTATTCCTTGTTTTATGGATAATTGTACAAATCTAAACAGCAGATCATGGGCTGAGCCCTTTCCTGTGTATATCTTAGTGTTGAGGTATGTGAAATGAGGGGGGAGAGAGATGGGTTGAGGTACAGCAGGAAATGAAAAGAGGGAAGTTAGTTAGAAATGGAAGAGATGTAGGAACTGCAAAGTAGTTGAAGCCATGTGAGTGGCTGAGATCACTCATTGATAAAGATATGAATTGTCTCTGACACAGAAATGTTATATTAGCAGTTTCATAAATATAGTCTGTGATTTCTATATTTTTTTTTGAAGCCTATCTCTAAAGGGTCTGTCATTGTTTGCATACAAGTGAAGCAGCCTAAAAGGAGACAGTGATTAAAGCTCTGGAATAAATGGCTGATAGATATTAAATATGTAGAACACTGAAAAGGGAGTTACAGAAAGGAAAAGGATATAACTGAACAAATTTATCAACACAGTAAAAATGTTCACTGTAGCTCAGCTGCTGGTGTTTTCCACAGTGAGTTTCCAAGCAAGTGTAGTATAAGGCAGTAAGCTTTTTTGGTATTATTCTTCCCCTCATTCTTTTTTTCATTGCAATGAGAACACAAATTCTGAACTTTGTATAAGATTACTGTAAAATACACACATTTATGCTAAAAGACAGATGTGCCTGCCATAGACTCCATGGAGTCCATTAAGGATTTGTGGCCTGAGAGAGTCAGACTAAAATCAGAGGTTCAGGAGACATTTGTAGATTGTGAGATATGTTCCTTAGAAACAACAGAAGAACACGTCATGTTGTGGAATGCCTGACGCTGAGTTAGGTGCCTACCCATTCTGTGCAGTGGCTGAAAGACCTTTAAGGGCAGGATTTACAGCACATAACAAGCTTGAGCAGCAGGGTTATTAGAACACCTCTGTTACATGGAGCACTAAATGGAGATGAAACGGCCTATCTGCTTCAGATGGGGGTACCCTGTGTGGGGTGCAGCGGGCATATCGTTCCTGGGGGACGCTTACATGTCCTCCAGTGAGGACATATAAGTGAGAAGCCTCCGGTGAGAAGCCTGAGCTGAGGCACTGCCCAGAGAGCTGTGGATGCCCCGACCCTGGACGTGTTCAAGACCAGGTTGGATGGAGTTCTGGGCAGCCTGATCTAGTGCCTAATCTGGAGGTTGGTGGTCCTGCCTGTGGCAGGGGGGTTGGAACCTGATGATCCTTGGGCTCCCTTCCAACCTGGGCCATTCTATGATTTGTTTATTTGGGTGTAGGTCTTGCTCTTCAAAAAGAACAGGGGTGACAGGAGCAGACCAAGCAGAAGGTAGTATTGAGGCATGCAAGCTGGGTGTTGCCACTGGTACTGCTCTCAGGATATGGAGGACTGCTTTTTCCATGAGACAGCATGCGTGCACACTAGAAATAACCCAAGGGGCTATGGGAGAAGCTCAGAACTTCTCCCTCTCAATTAAATGTCCTACTCTTGGAGCTGGAAGTCATGCTGTGGACTTTTGGCTCTCATTTTCAACTCATTACTGCAGCTGCACAGTGGTCCAGCATCAATCAAAGACATCAGTGTCCCCCTACATTTCCATTAGTAGGGCTGCAAGCTACCCAAGATTAATTACATTTTTTTTCTATCTTCGTTATTGAAAGAAAGAGTGGCACTATTGCTTTCTTCTCTTTCTGAAACATTTTGAAAGAAACAATATTTTCTCCTATTGTTTTGAAGGAAGGAGCTTTGAACTCAAGAGGAGCCTCAGAAGTCTCAATCCTTGGTGACAGGAAGCTTTTTTGGAATAAGGCACCAAACTCCCAAATAGGAGAGATTTGAATGCTGTCATCAGCATGTGCTGTGTGATATCCTCAGCATGTTTGAGGTTGGTGGTAATCGCTTTGCCAGGTAGCTGACTTTCTTGAAGCTCCGTAAGAAGCTCCAGCTGCAGAATCCTTGAGTGGCATTGCCTCTAAAGATCACTTCAGTTTTACAAAGCCAGTACCCAAGCGAGGCAGTAAGGGAAAGTTGTGTAAAAGATCAAGACTGACAAAGGCAGGCCATACTCCGGGCTGGTTGGTGTCTCCTTGTAGCAACAGCTTCTCAGGCCGAGCTGACTTTGGCCAAGGGATCCAGATAGGTATCTCAGTCTATACTGATGATTGCTGTACATCTTCAATTAGCAATTTGGACAATTATAACAAAGAACCTTCCTGACCACTCTGTAATAAAATTTCATTATCAGCTCTCCCAGCCCATGGTACATGCTGGGGTAGAGACCCACACTGCAATCTGTGTCCCCAAAAGAGACCCTCCCCCCTCAGTAATTTAGCAAAGCCTTGTAAATTGTACTGCGTGGCAAACTGGTGTGCTATGCATCTGATTGCAACAAATAGTAATTATAGGCATGCTTGAAGCAAGACTTTCATAAAACTGAATGAAAAGTATGATTCATCTCACAGAAGACCCACCCACCCATTCAGCCATTGACATCTCTTGTCTTCTTTTACTTCTTTTTTTAGAGTTTCAAAGGGAAATAAGATGTCTGAAATGTAAGACCTGCCTGAACATATTCCTCTTCAGTATTTAAAAAAATTTGTAAAATAATATTTTGATTACATGAGGTTTCCTAATTTCTAAAATGGTAATAACTCTCTACCTTTCCACCCATCTATTTGTGTAATAATCACAAGTATTGCTCAACAGATTAAATCTGATGTTGGCCTCTGATAAGGAAGTTTTCATCGTTTTGAGTCATATTTGAGCATAAGTTGCTAGTATTTGTTGAGTGCTCTTTCTCAAACAATTTTACACATAACATTAGAGCTGGGCATTATCTCCAGATAGTTCATTTTCTTTTGGAAAGAAATGTGTGATGTTGTACTGCCAAGATTTCAGTTAGAACCTCATTTTTACACTATAATGCTCAACCTACTTTAAATGTTCAGATATCCGATAACTAAATCTTTGTGATGTTGCGTGTTGGAAAAGATGCCTGTGGCTACCTATGCCAGACATGTTTGCAGGATTAAAGCAGGAGTGCAGTGGGGTGGTGCTAATGCACTGGTTTATACCAGTTCTGGTGTGTTAGCTGCCTGATTTCTGTACCTTTTCCAGTGTTTCAGATCAGTGTGAGCATGCTTACCTGCAGGATTATAATTATGTTCTCCAGATAGAATTCCTCTGCGTCTTCAAAAGCATTTTTGTTATTATTTGATATTTGCAATTGTATTATTTGATTTTTCATCTGTGGATATGCTTTGTCTAAGGGTTACTTAAATTCTAAACTTTGTGTGATCAACAGGCTAGACAAAATTCATCTCAGGACATCAGCCACAACAGCAGCATGTGTAAAGGGGGGTTTCCACCCTTCAGCAAGCTTTGGGATAACACGATGTGTGTTGAGCACAAGATTGCTCTTGTGGACCTTATTTCATGATCAGGATCATAACGTGCAGTAAAATTCCCCATTTAATAAAAACAAACAGTCCTTTTGTGATTTTATTCAAAGAGGAGAAGAAATTTCATAAGGTGCTTAGAAATTCAGACTTATCAAAAATGAAAAGAGATACAGTAAAATAATACACATTGTCAGATTGGTTGCTGTGTCACTATGCAGAATGCACAGTCTGTGTGGCAGTGTATTTTGTTGTATGCGGTGAACACAGCAGCCTGAGTTTACTAAATACAGAAGACAGAAACACTCAATGAGCCAAAGATGTTTTCTTGTCTCCAGAATGAACTCAGCTGTTGCAGAGACCTGATGAGTGTGCATTGGAGACCTGTAATGAAGGAAAACTTAATTATTCAGATACATCAGCATGCAAAGGTGTTGGATGATGCCACACAAGTCTGCTCAATCAGCATTCCAGAACGTGTGCAACCTGGGTAGTTAATAGTGGTCGTGGTTTGTTTTAGGCATGCACTTGAAGGTTAACCCTAAGGATTTCAGTGGTGTTTTTCATTTAGTGAAGAGATCCCCTCCTCTGGACAGCTCACTGTTAGTGCTTCTCTGAGGAGCTTCACGGGATATCCCGAACAGATATTAACTACGCGTGTAAAAGCTCTGCCTCTTTGCTCCGTGAAGACGTGTTCCCTGCCCCAGAAAGCTTGCAGTCAAAGACAAGCGAGCCATAGAAGACAAGGAGGGTGTGGAGTGAAGCAAAGGGCGGATAAGATATAAAAAAGGAATGTGACAGATAGGACTCCCGCAGCAGTCAGCTGTGAGCATGCTTTACCTGTGAGGACCTTCAGCGAGCTGCCACGCCTGCTGATACATCGTATGATTTTGTGGATAAAAGTCACCCACTTCCCTTCTGCTTGGGCAGTGCTGGCTGCCTTGGTTGTCATCCTCACTCACTTCCCAGTGATGTCCCTTTGCTCTGCGTGTCTGTGCCACCCCTTACATGACAAATACTCCACACAGGGAAGGGAGGGAGCCCTGTGGAATAAACTGGCTTTCCCTCAACACCCCCTGTAATGACTTCTGTTGTGGAAACACCAGTAATCCCTGAACCAGCGCTAAACTAAAGCCAGTGATGTATTTTTACCGGTTAAGAGAAACTACTGAAGTGCTCCCTAAGTACAAGCTGTATCCAAAGCTAATCTGTAGAAACAAACATACTGCTTGTACCCCATCTCTATCGCTCCACCATCTGTTAGCTTCACACATCTATTATGTTTTGTCTTCAGTGAAGTGTTTCTTGGCTTTTCTAGACAAAGCTGTTTTTAAACTTAAGCAGCCTGGCAGCTGGGCATGTAAAGCTGCGGCAGTAAAACCTGTGTAGGAGAGCAGCGGATGGTGCGTTTGCCAGAGAAGTGAGATCGTGTTCTGAGCCCCACAGAAATGTACCCCAAATTGGCTGCGGATTTGAAAATAGCACTAAAGAGGTACAAGAAGACTGGAAGTTGGAAGGAAGAAAGCAATCCATTTTTCTACTTCTGACAGAAATCTGAGGAATAATGAACCCAGCAGCTCCTCTTTTATGAGAACTCCAGCCATCAGCACTAGCCAGAATTTCCGTTTCTACCCACCATGGAGCTTTCTGTCTGAGGAGCACTGGGCAAAATTCTCATTGCATCTTATCAGTGAGATCCCCAGTGTACAACAAAGGGAATTCAGAAGTCTCTTGTGATCCCAGGCAGCATCGCAGGGTCAGAGAGCTGAGGAAATGGCCTGCTCCTCCTTTGAAGAGCTCTTCCAACGCATCAACCTGTGCAGTCTTTTTCAGGAAAGTAGGCTAAAGTCTTTGATGGTAAAAAAATGTGAATAGAAATACTAACCTATTATTCTGTCTTTGAAAAAAATAGTGCCAGGTTTTAGCAAAGTGCATTGTTCTGAAAGAAGCTGCTGCAGACACCTACCCTAGCTTTACTTGTTTCCCACGATGGTTCTGATTTCCTATATTCTAATGTTCTTGAGATGTCTGAAGTGGTTCTTTGAGAAAAGACTTGTCAGGGAGGATGGTTAGAGACTCTGCAAACCGATGGATGCTGCCAAGGCCAGAGAAAATGTGGACAATTGGGTGTTCCAGAAGGAACTTGTGGACTGCTGAAAGCAGTGCATCTTAGGTGTTCTGCAGGACCAGCAAGAGAGGTACTGAAGCAACCACATGTACATGCAAAGTAAATAGTTTGCTCTGCCACTGCATTAGCAAGGAAACCACTTCAAACAACTCTCTCTACCTAGCGAAAATGTAGTAATAATAAGCAATAGCATAAGTCTCCACTCCTTGCCCCAGAGGTTGTCTACTAATCCGTAGGAGCCCTTGCACTCTGCAGGCTTCCTTTTTCTACCCTCGTTTGTCACTGGAAAAGAATTTGTATGGGTCAGAGGCATAGTACAAGTAGAAAGAAAATATTATTGCAGAAAAAATGAACAGCTCTCCGATTAATCCCTTTACGAGAAGTAAACAACAAACAGTTTATCTTCTTGAAGGGAAGCAGAAGCTTGTAAAAGAAGTTTGAAATCCCTCCTGCTTGCGAGTTGCTGGAGGTCCATCGGACTGCGGCTTCTGAGAGGAAACTGCATGCACTTGTGAGGGTTTTCATTTATTTCAGTTTTAAAGCATTCTCTGGCTTGAGATCTCCCTGTAGCTAATTAAAACAGAACGCAGAGCGACATTAGTTATGCACCAGAGTGGGAGTCAGAAGATGTAAGCTCAGTTCCCAGCCCTGCTACTGACTTCCTGGGTGACCTTGGGTAAGCCTCTTGATGTAGATTTTCAAAAGACCTCTGGGCCAAATTTTCATATTGAAGTTTGATTTTCAAAGGAGCTCAATATCTGGTGATTTCCATGATGTTGATTACGGCCAGAATTTCAAGCGAGCTCAGCAACAAATATGCTGAGCTCATTTGAAAATCGAGCCCTTAATCTTTTTCTGCCTCAGTTTCCCATCTCTGACGGTGTTGGTAAGATATTTTCCTCGTCTGTCCTGATTGTTTAGGTTGTAGCTCCACAACGCAAGAAATTGTCTTTTCATGAATGTGTATGGTGCCCTGTACAACCTTGTTTGAGCTCTGTTACGGTTTTTAGGCATTACTGTAATGATTGTTACCCCAGTGATCTGCTTCAGAAAGAAAAACTGCAATCTGAAGAAAGCTTCATGACTCTTGGATCTAGGAGAAGAGGTACACTAGTTTCTGTTGTTTGCTTGGGAGAACATCATCTGGAGAGCATCAAAAGCTGTATTTAAAGCTGGCACATATGTGTTAGTTGATTTCTCTTGTCCACGAAGGACAGTTAATCTATCAGAGAAACAGGTTGCATCCGTTTGGCATGGTTTGATCTGGAAAGGAACATGTTGACAGCCTCCTCCTACCTTGTTATCCTTTTGCTGCTTATGATTGAATCATTTAATGATTTGCTGCGGAGCGTTTTCAGGTGGTGCCTGGTGTGGAATTCCTCGTGCCCTCCTGCCCCCCGTGCCAGATAATGTCACTGCTCATAGTTTGGGCTGCAGCAGCTCTGTTTGCACTTCTCACAGTGCATACGTACTCTTGCAACATCCCTGAGCAATATAACATTCTCTGCTGGCAAAGGTATAGAGTGCTTCTTCACTTCATAAATGCTGTTTGCTTCCTGGGACCCACTACAACCCATTCCTGAAATTCCAGATCAGCATTGTCAGTGATAATCGAGCTCCTGGTTTCAAGCTGTGTGCTGTGCAAGCCAGAGGCCAAATGTAGTAACCCAGGAATGCATGATTGCAAAGACTGTCACTTCCCAAGGAACTCTGCTTGCTGCTAAATACTGCCCTGTCCACATACTTGTGGGTGCCACTAACACAGTGACTCTTTCCTGCTACGTTTGTCATAGAAGGGTGGACAGCACCTCAAGCAGCTGAAAGTTTTGAAGGGATCATTTCCTATGCTGACAAAGTGGGCACGCGACTCACTGCTGTTTTCCAGATTGCCCTGTGCCCTCTTGCTAGAAATATTTGCTGGTCCAAGCACGTATCTTGTGGAGAGCCCTACTGGCACTTTTATGTTTTCCTTCACATGACATGAGATGCTGGACCTTGCAGTGAGAAAACCAGCAGGACACCCCTGTAAGTCCCTGCTTGTGGCAGTTCTTCAGTTAAGGCTGCGTGTGTTTGGTCATGGGAGAGCTTGACTGTGTCTTTCATCTGTGACTAGCAATTTCTGTTGCATTTTTTTAAGAATGTTGTCCCATTATGATCTGTACTAAAAATCCTTTTCAGCTTCTTAATCTAATGAAAGATTTCCTAAATTGTGTTATATGTTCTACTACTGGCATGCGAGGGATATCCAGGCAGTGTCTGATGCCAAAGAGCAACTACCAGTGCTGGTATCTGCAAATAAAAGCTCAGAATCAGGGAAATAGTGATTCTGTCCTTAAAGGCTTTCCACTCCTAGTCACTGAGCCCAGTTTCCACACATTTTTACTAGCTACAGCCAAACTTGTAGAAAAGAAGGAATCTGAATTACTTGTACAAACCAGAGAGTCTCCAACACGGACATAACCTAAATTCTCGGTTGCAGGGTTGTACTTCATTTCTGCTGTAAAAGGAGCACTGACAAAACTGGACCATGCCTTATCTTCACAGTTTTGAAACGGCGATTCCATAGTGTAGCTCTGTTGTGTCCTTTTTTGTTTTCTTTCCTTAGATAGTGCATTTATTTTGAGATACAAAATCTTGATCTTTCTCAGCATATGTGTAGGGTTGTGTCTGTTCCTGCCAGAGCTGATGTGCCAGCCAAAGAGTTGCAAGGGGAGTTAATAGTTCATTAAGAGGACAACTATGATGTAATAATCATCATCCTGGTAATAAATATAAGATTGAAAAGGTGAGCGTAATGTAAACTGCTTTGCCAGAAAGATGAGAACTGCACAGAATACCATGTGATTTAGCTATGTGCTCCTCTCTTCATTGTTGCTATGGAGTGCAAGTGACACCCGTAACTGCTGTCCCATCAGTTCACCACCTGCTTCCCCTGCTCTGTCTGCCCTGCTTAGCTGTTCTTGTTGCTGCTGCTGGACACCTGTGCTCAAGTCCTTTCTCTCTTCCATTTCACTACCCTACTAAACCTGATCTGGGGAGGAAAGTGTTGACATGGAGGGACCTTGAGGGCTTAAACGACTTTGCCTCTTGCTTCTTCTCAGCTAACCCCATCACGGCCTTCCCAGCACACTTGCCTTAAGCACAGCCCTTTCCAGATTGTCTGTTTTCTGCACCATGCAGAAATGTCAAGGTGAAGTCTGAAATGTGTGTTGCTACATAAATGACACCTGTAGCATCCTGTAGAATTAATGAAGATGCACTCTTCCAGCTATGCTCCTGGCAAATAAGAATCTGCAGAAAGAGATTTTAAATAACTATTGATCAGATTTAAAGTTAACTACTAACTGCCATCAGAAGCCTGCTGCAGCTATAAGCCATAAATATTTATAGCTCTGGGCTTTAGCATTAGATTTCTTCTTCTGACTGTCATTCAAGAAGTCTAATCTTACATCACAGGACAGGTTGAGAAAAGTAACTGCTCAGCTGTTGCTAACTGATGATAGTGTTATGTTTAGCTGCACAAGCCCCCATGACATTGTTTTGAAGGATGCTATATAAATTGGGATTAGCAACATTTTTGATTTCTTCTAG
The DNA here is from genome assembly GCA_013396635.1 of Penelope pileata. Lineage (NCBI taxonomy): Eukaryota > Metazoa > Chordata > Aves > Galliformes > Cracidae > Penelope > Penelope pileata. The sequence continues at coordinate 167,857 of WBMW01005031.1, forward strand.
GAAGCAGCTTACTGAGGATTATTATTGTGAAGATCTGCTCAGTGTGCACAGCATGCTTTATGCAGAATGTCTTAGTACACACACATGCAATATGTCTTAACCTAAATTAAAACCTTGCAGTTTTACGATTGAGCAATGGCAGATCTGTAAGTTCCTCTTAAAAAAAAAAAAAGTGGGCTTTATTTCTTAACTTGTTTCGATATGATGTTAATTGATGATTTTTTTTCCTTTTCTCATGCATTTTAGCAGAGTCATGTAAAAAAGTCGTATAACTGTGACTCACCATAAGTTGAGCAGGCAGCGGAACCTTCTTGCCCGTCCCAGAGGCCATTTCAGCAGGGGCATTCCAGGCAGTGCACAGCTGCTGAGTAACTAGAGTGCTCATGGTGACACGTAAAATACAGACCAAATTCATTTCTATAGGGAAATCAGCACAACTTGTCTCTCTATACACCTTACTAACGTAACTCCAGTAAGTTATATGGAGATATAAAGTGCTTCACTGCACACTGAATTGTACTCTCTTGAAGTTATGTATTTCTAAGTGAATTAAACACATTTTTGAAGTGGTTAAGAGTTTTAGAAAGCACTCTGAAGGACTGAGATGCATCACTAATAACAGAATTGCAAATGTTGCTCTAAACATTCATTAATATTCATTCTGAAAAAAAAAATATCTTGCCTAACAGTTTCTTTTAAGTGTCCTGAGATTGGACTTCAGGGAATAGGAAAAAGAACTTCAATTTCACTTTTTCTTACTTGTGAACTCACATCTGTCTTCATGAGCAGTGTCATACATCTGTCTGTCGTGTGAAAGAGGCAGCTCTGGCTCTTCAGCCTCCATAGGGTGAAGGGGGCCATGGGGTGAGCTGCCTGTACCACAGCACCCGTTGCCTGTTGGTGAGGAGCTGGTCCCACCTGTGCCCTCTCTGCAGTCATGGGCAGCTGTGGAGTCGGTGCCATAGCCTATCCCAAAATCACCAGGAGGAGGACTTGAAGAGACAGGCTGAAGTGATAATCAGAATGATAATTTACAGGGGTGTTTATGTTCATCATTTGGGCTAGCTGGGGGCTTTTCTGACGGCTGCCCCTGTAGCAGCCCATGGGGCAGACTGCTGGGTGGCTGGGCTGCCCGCTCTGCCCGATGGCTGCTCTCTGTTTCTGCCCCTCTGGTACTGTCAAATGTTTCTGTCACAGGAACATTTCCAGTACGTTCTGTCTGAAAATTTGTCACCAGTTCAGCTTTTCAGAAATGAATGATTACAAGAACACAGAAATGAATGCAGAAATGATGTAGTAAAAGGGGCAAAGTGACATCCAGTCACACAGGTTACAAGATTGTCCCCCTCTGCTCTGCCCTCGTGAGGCGCCATGTGCAGTACTGTGTCCAGGGCTGGGTCCCTGCATGAGAAAGATACAGAACTGTTGGAGTGGGCCCAGAGGAGGGCCATGAAGGTGATCAGAGGGCTGGAGCACCTCTCCTGTGAAGAAAGGCTGAGGGAGCTGGGCTTGTTCAGCCTGGAGGAGAGATGGCAGCGGGGAGACCTCACTGTGGCCTTCCAGTAGTTAAAGGGAGCTTGTAAGCAGGAGGGAGAACAAAATTTTACATAGTCTGATAGTGATAGGACAAGGGGAAATGGGTTTAAGCTAAAAGAGGGGAGATTTAGGTTAGACATTGGAAGGAAATCCTTCACTCAGAGGGAGGTGAGGCCCTGGCACAGCTGCCCAGAGAGCTGTGGGTGCCCCATCCCTGGAGGTGCTCAGGGCCAGGTTGGATGGGCCCTGGGCAGCCTGAGCTGGGGGTGGCACCCAGCCCACGGCAGGGGTGGGGCTGGGGGGCTGTGAGGTCCCTTCCAACCCACACCATTCTGTGATCCTATGATTCTATGGTTCTGTGACTCTATGACTCTATGATATATGATGTTATTTCTTTCTCGGAGATGTCAAAGATGATTTCTGCTTGTGAGCTAATATGCAGAGACTATTTGGCTTGGATTATTCTGAGAGAGTTTGAATTAAATTTACGGAACAGACTGTCCATGGCCTGCTGAGGACTTGTGCATAAATGGATGTGGCTCCAAGCTGCTGTTAATACCCGACAGGTTTCCTCTCAGCACTCCTGTCCAGCCTTAACAGTGCCTTTCTGGAGTCCACCGTGGAAGTGGATTAGGCCAAACAGCCGAGAGGTGCTCCTAGTGCAGGAGCATCCGCACAGGGAATTTCTGCCAAGTCGCTAATGCATTCTAAATTCACACCCTAGCTTATTTTGCAACAGCTTCCCTGTGTAGGCAAGCCCTACATGTTCATTTCATTTGATGGTTAGCATTGCATCAGTGACATTCCAGATTCTGACCACAATGTTAGTAATGGAAAGTGGTTCATCTTCTAATGAAATGGTTGGTCTTTTTTTTTTTTTTTTTTTCCTGGCTGCAGCTTTTGCAACTTTTTCTTTCATGTGTCTGGGGTGAATTTCTTCATTTTTTAAATGAGTGTGATATTCTCCTTCTAATCTCTGATATGTCAAATGATGCTCTCCAAGCATGGAAATTACCTTTTTAGAGCATGCGGTATGAAGCAGTGATTGCCAAGCCTTTTTTATTCTAAGAGTAGGTGAAAACCCAAGTTAATAAATATGTTCTTTACACTTATTTGTAATTTAGCAGCTTGTGTCTGTATTTTTTTTTTTCTGTAAGATATCCCAGTGTTTCTCTTGCCTTGCTCTTATTGTGGCATCCCTAATACAGTCATATGCCAAGCACACTTTCATGTAGACTTAAAGTTTCCTGGTCATTTGAGTAATCTGTTTATCGGTTGGGTTTATTTTCAGCAAGCCTTTGGTGTTTAACTTGCTTATTAAGTTTGCACGTCATTGTGGGTAATGATAGTTAAGATGGAAGAATATGGCCTTCTTAGATTTTCCAGAAATAGTGGCTCCTCTGAGCTTACTGATGAACTTCCATGACATCTTTTTAGGTAAGCTTCATCTCCCCCAGGAGCTTCTTCAGATCTAGCCCAGACTGTAGGGATGAAGAAACTGCTGTTTGAAATGTTGCCCATGGGCTTTGAAGTGTGGATTTCTCATGTTTGTATGCAATAACAAAGCAAGAAAGCTTCCTCTCTCTGCTTGCCTCCCGAACTGTTCCAGTTGCATGGTTTGCAATCAAAGACACACTTTCTGTTCACATTTCTAGGGACACAGCTCCCACTGCACGCAGTATGAATTTCCTGAAATCTAAAGGCAAAGACGGTGTCTTACTTCTCCCTCTGAGTAGCGTATGAGCTGAGGGTTTCACAGGACAACTCTCTGGAGTTGGTTTTTTTTTTTTTTTTTCCTAGGTGAGTTTTGTAGTCACATTTTATTCATTAATGAGTTACACAGAAATTTTTATCTAACTTAAAGTGTTGTTACATCTCCTTCACTTAATTTCTCTAACCGAGTGTCCCAAAATATTTCCATCAAATCATAGTCTCTCTTCATTATAAGGTCCTTCCGGAAAACAGCCATCAAGCAGCTCTACCCTGCAGTGAAAGGATGAAATGGGAACAGTATTTCCATGAGGAATAGCGTATTTTAAAAGGCCCGTAGCTTAGCAGGACAAAATATTGTAAAATATGCATGTGCTGTGAATTTGGTGGCATGAAAAAGAACTTTTTAGAGGACAGGTGCTTTGTGCAGGATACTGTCCTTTCCTTCCCCACTCTTACTGTGTAAAGGAACTAACAATTTGCTGTATCATTCATCTAATTTGCTCTTCACACACCAGGAAAATCGGAATGACTTATATTCACAGAATTGTCACTTTATTTTGGATTTACCACATCTATGTCTAAATACCCCTTACATGAGTGTGAGTAAAACAGGGCATATGTGAAGGAATTGTCAGTAAATTCACAGCAAATTGCTTGGCCTGGGCAGGAGCGAGTAAATTTGCAGTTGCAGGCTGGAGCAACATGTTAGAGGCCACCTTCTTAGATCAACTTGTGTATTGCAACACCAGCAAGTAATCAAACTGTAACGTACTTTAATGCAAAGCCTAGTTTGGCTTGGTTGGCAAATTAAACTATCGCTCGCCTCTAGCAAAGGCAGACAGCCTTTGAACTTTTTGACTGCAGCTGTAGCTTGCACACCTTATTTTCCCTTTTAAAAATCAAATTAAACTGTAACCTGCAGCCTCTGCGGTAAGTTTTAAGTAAAATTAAACTGTTGCTAACCTTTCTAGCAAAGATAACTGTCTCTAATCAAGCTGAAAAGTCCAGTCCCAAATTCCCCTCTCCAAGTTCAGACAAACTCACTGGAGGAAAACTCCGGAGGCTGTTAAGTGCAAAGTTATTACCTCTGACTCAGGAAGTCCTTGGGCACAAATAGCTAGAGACTGGGAAATTTTATCAGGAATGTACTACTCTGTGCTTCCCCTCTTCTTTTCATTCCTCCTGCAGCATTTATCATGGATGTGTCCAGGATGCAGAATGCCGGGCAGCTGCTGTGCTGCTGGGCTCTGAAGGCAGGCCAGGCTCCGAGCACCGGCAGGCACTGTCCCACTCTTCAGCATGGCCCCGGGTGGTCTCTGCAGAATGGTTGTGGAAAGCAGCCATGGGGCTCATTCCCTCCTTTTGACTTGTCCCTGGCCCTTTCCACACTGTGCTAGCAGCATCCCAGGTCCAATCACTGCCCCTTTTCACTCTGAGAGTGTCACACTTGGGTGTGACGTCCTTCACCTCTTCCCCCTCATTATTTTCTTTGTCCTGCTGGCAGGAACACTTGGCGTCTGACTCCCCCTCACAGCATTCATGTTTTTCTTGGAGCTCTCAGAGATAGGACTTTTCCCAGCCTGGATGAGTTGCTGTTATTTCTATAGAGTCAGCAGCACAATAGACCCTCTGGGGAGCCAGGACCGTGTCTGGCTACCGGCTCAGCCTTACAGAGCCTCAGTCCTGCATGCTTAACATTGCTCTCTGATTTCCAGGATTAGCGTCTGACTGATGGCAGGTGAGAAGGCAGAGCAGTGCAGCACGAAAGGAAAGAAATCAAGTTCACATTGCAGCATGTGCTTACTCGTGGCCAGGTTACGGCAAACTTCTCTGCCTTAGAGAAACAGGAATTGGGCAGAAGACATTGTTGGCCCTGGAAGCACTGAGCAGACAGTGGTCTGTCTGGGAGAGAAGTGGAAATGACAACAGAGAGGAGTTTTCCTCTATTTTGTTTTAATATGTGTACTATCCATGCTTAATGTGACCCTCAATGCAGCAGCTAATGTCTCTGCCCTGTAGTTTTCTTATTCTTCAAAGTTGGCTGAAACGTTCTCAGTCTCTCAGCAGACCTGGTAACATCTGAGCTAGGGCATATTAGTCATGTTTTTATCAAGAGATGAAAGTGATAGAGATATAAGGTACTGCCTGCTTTTAATTAAAATTGAATAAGTCAAAAACAGTTGGCAGTTGCAAAATTCATCATGTGTTACCAAAAATAGATACCTTTAAGAGAATGCAGTTTTATTACAACAGTGGGCACTAATTAGCTGTAAACATAATTGCTGAGATAGCCAGATAGAAAATGTGTTACTAACACTCACAGTAGATGTCAATTGGCTGCAAGAGAAAACTAGAAACTCTTAAAATGCAATGTGTTCAAGCAGCAAAATAGATCTATGTACTTCTGTTGCTTAAGGCAACATTTGAATTTCAGGAACAATAACTTAGTGTTTTCTGCATATGGCTTTAATTTGCAAGGAAAACCCACTTTTAGAAAAAGGTAACCTGACTTAGCTGAAATACGTATGACCTGGTGTTCCTATTTCTTCTTTCTATAGAGAAGTCATACTTAGAAACGTTTATAATTTCATGTGGTAAAACTCCCTTTGACCTTTAAAAAAATATCTTCCGACATGAGTTTACAGACATAGATCTATGGTTTAGAACATCCTACTGTCCAGTTTGGGATGTATGTATGTCTGTTCCTTTGTGTAATCTCTGCAAATTTTACTGTAACTGAAGAAGTTATTTTCCTCTCTCCCTCTGTAAACTAGAACAACGAGCAATAACAGCTAATCTGTGGGTGTTTTATCTGATTTATGCTAATTTGCTATTGACATGTTTGAGATATCACTTACATAATCCCAGTCTTACATATTTATTATTAAAAATAGTAGCTGCTTATGGAAAGGAAATACTTCAATTATTCATGTGTGCTGTGATAACCTCCTGAAAGCAGGGCCCCACGCTGCTTACAGTCATTGCAAATAAAGTCCAAAGGAGAAGTGTTTAGGACAAGCTTGCAGCAAGAGGACAGTTTGAACCCAGGAAGGTTCACATATCCACCTACCAGAAATGGGTCTCAGCTTACCCAATCTCAGCCATTAACTATGAGGCTTCTAAATAACCTCCACAGCCAGTAAGAGAGAGAAGTAAACCCAGACTGGGATTTATCCCGTATAATTTCAAGACTTGAGACACTCAGGGGAGAGTCGAGCGCCAGCACCCAAGCTTGTGCTAACACTTTCAAACTTACCTGCTTCGAGTCTCCTGAATTCCTGTGTTGGTACCCAAGCGTGTGCAGGAGGGGTGGGAGAGGTGGGGCTCCTCCTGGCTCTCCTTGCTCCTTCGCAAGGTGAGTGCTGCTCCAGGGGAGGCCACTTACCTGCCTCACTGGGGATGCTCAGATTTAAAAGTAAAGCTTCCTTTACCCAGCTTATTGGGATCTAAACATTATTGATTAAGAAAATGAGTCATTTGTAATCAGTCACCTGTCCTAGATCTTGCAATCCCAAGTACACATACAGGCTGGGCGGAGAATGGCTTGAGAGTAGCCCTGAGGAGAGGGACTTGGGGGTGTGTGTTGACGAGAAACTCAACATGAGCCGGCAGTGTGCGCTTGCAGCCCAGAAGGCCAACCGCATCCTGGGCTGCATCAAGAGAAGTGTGGCCAGCAGGTCGAGGGAGGTGATTCTGCCCCTCTACTCTGCTCTCGTGAGACCTCACCTGGAGTATTGTGTCCAGTTCTGGGGCCCCCAACACAAGAAGGATGTGGAGCTGTTGGAGCGGGTCCAGAGGAGGGCCACGAGGATGATCAGAGGGCTGGAGCACCTCCCCTACGAGGACAGGCTGAGAGAGTTGGGACTCTTCAGCCTGGAGAAGAGAAGGCTGCGGGGGGACCTGATAGCAGCCTTCCAGTACCTGAGGGGGCCTACAGGAAAGCTGGGGAGGGGCTTTTTACAAGGATAGATAATGACAGAACAAGGGGTAATGGTTATAAACTGGAAGAGGGTAGATTTAGGCTGGATATAAGGAAGAAATTCTTCACTGTGAGGGTGGTGAGACACTGGAACAGGTTGCCCAGGGAAGTCGTTGATGCTCCCTCCCTGGAAGTATTCAAAGCCAGGCTGGATGGGGCTTTGGGCAACCTGGTCTAGTGGGAGGTGTCCTTGCCCATGGCAGGGGGGTTGGAACAAGATGATCTCTAAGGTCCCTTCCAACCTGAACCATTCTATGATTCTATGATTCTATGATCTTGCTAGCAGCATTGCACTCTGCCTTCATGGATCGTCACTGTGCTGGTGTGCTGTGTGTGTGCCAAGTTCCTGAGCTGAAACAAAGTACAGTGTACTGAAATGCATGCTTCCAGATGTCTCCAGCAGGAAAGATGAGAGCTGCAGTACGTCAAAATCTGCAGATGCATGAATTCAAGGAAATTCTGAAACTCCTGTTCTTTGTTAGTGTTACTCATAGGAAAAAAATCAGTGTGGTATTCACAGAAACCAGACCCTGCAGAAGCTCACACCTACCAATATCTGGAATTTTCTTCAGCATTGCTGTCTAGCTGGGATTTCCTACAATCATAGAATCATAGAAGGGTTGGGTTGGAAGGGACCTCACAGCCCCCCCAGCCCCACCCCTGCCGTGGGCTGGGTGCCACCACCAGCTCAGGCTGCCCAGGGCCCATCCAGCGTGGCCCTGAGCACCTCCAGGGATGGGGCACCCACAGCTCTGGGCAGCTGTGCCAGGGCCTCACCTCCCTCTGAATTTCTTCCTCACATCTAACCTAAATCTCTCCACTCTCAGTTTAAAGCCATTCCCCCTTGTCCTATCACTATCTGCCCCTTTCTGGAGATGAACGCCTTACAGTTATTGTTGACATCTGACATTTGAGCCCCTCTTCCCCCTGCATCTGTACCCAACTGATTGCATGAGGCTTTACTGACAGAAACAGGAATACCCTCGATGCTTTCCTGAAACTTGTCAGAAACTTTCCTGAATGCCTGACAAACTCTTGGCATGGCATGGAGAGAGTGGAGAGAAGGGTGAGCTCTGGGAAGGAGGAAGGAGAAGTGTGGAGGTGAAGGGCTGTGGGGAGCGATGGCTGCAGGGCTGCTGCCAGGAGCACCCGGAGCAGCGTGCTGTCTAGAGTGGGTGTGAGAGCCCGCGTTTGCTCCAAGGGTGATGTCTTCTGTTATCATCCGGAAGGTGATGGTACTACACAGGCATGCAGGGCTGACCATGAGTTAGGAAACACTGGTCCTTAACAGATGCAGAGGGCTGAATACCAGGGATGCAAAGATCGGCTGATAGCGTGCGACAGCAGCTGCAGCAAAGGGAACCAGGGCTGAGACTTTGTAGAAGGCAAATCATGAAGTAACTAAAACCCTCAGCGTTCACTTGTGTTTCTCACTGCCCTGCTGGCAGACAGAGCCAGTACAGACCCCAAATTATGTCATCCCCTCCGAACCCTGTGCTCCCACACTGCACATCAGCTGGTGCTGCTGGAGAACAAAACGTTCTGTTCAGCTGGGGACACCCTGGGGAGTGTGCCCTGGGGCACTGCTGCAAGAGCATTGCAGAGCCACCCCAAAGGAACAGGAAGTTGTGGCAGGTGTTCCCTTTGCTTTTATTACCAGGTAACATCTGAAGATAAACAAGTACATTTGACTAAAAGCCTGGATTCATAGTAACAGAGCAAAGTTAGGAGAAGGTAAGGTGTAGAGGTTTATTAAGGTTACGCCTAGCAGTAAGCGTACACTAAGCAGTGGCATGGCTGGACAAATGATGCACTATGATAAATAGTACAAATTCCTTTTGAAGTACACACAGCGTGTCCAGGCTGTATAGCAAGCTCACTGGTGACATTCAGACACAAACTGATCTTGAGGGCAGGACTGCGAAATCTACAAAAGCTCCACCTCATCCTGTGTTAGATTTTGGGTACTCACCTGCAGGCTGATGGTTTTCAGTGAACTTGAGCAGGGAAAAGGAAAGACTTTGTGTATGTGCAGCCTGCTTTCCCTTCCAGCCCTCCTTTCTTTCTAGCAATGGCTATAAATAGCTACCAAAAAAAAAAAAAAAGAATAAAAATAAAAAAATTTAAAACCTATATTTTCTAACAGAGACGGCAGTACAGTGGTTTTTTGCAGTATCTTGTTCAAGGAGTGGATACAGAAATAAGTTGTGGCATCTTAGATATCCCTGTGAGATAATGCTGGGCAGATTTTATTTGCTTATTTTAAGAATTGGCTCTCTATATTAGCTGTTCAATGAAAACTGTCTTGTTTCCCATTATAGTTCGTCTTCAGTCAGATAGCAATGACAGTGACGCCATCGAACAAATCGATGAAGATATCGCTGTGACTCAGAGTCAGATGAACTTCATTTGTCCCATTACACAGGTATGCTGTCACTGCTCTGTAAGAGATTGGGAAATAGCTATTTCATGTTCTTCACTGCATTGTTTATTACAAATCTGTAGCACTCGTTAAAAATCAGGCGTTATCAGAGAGGAACAACACTGGGAAAAATACAACCACGTAAGTAGCAACGCAGTTCCCTGTGCAGGACCTGACCCCGTAACTTCAGTGTTTGCCGTGTGTGAGTGGCCAACAGACCTCCTGCTGTGTTACATGAGTTTCATAAAAAGCACTTCCATGGGTGCTCTCAGTTCCTTTAAATCAAACCTTATTGATTACAGATGGAAATGAAGAAGCCGGTTCGAAACAAAGTCTGTGGGCATTCCTATGAAGAAGATGCCATTCTAAAAATTATCCAGACTCGAAAGCAGCAAAAGAAGAAAGTCCGGTAAGCTAACAAGAATGTGTGGAAAAGCTATTTGCTTTGCTGTGTAAGTGGAATTTTACTCCACTTGCTCTAGGAAATGTATTTGGATTGGCAAGGTTGCAGGAAGTAATACTTCAGCGTCTGCCCAAGTCACAGCCTCCTCATTAGTACAGTACACATGAAGGATTTTTTTTTAATGAAAACAATGTGCAAGGAAATATTCAGGAAGTGTGTGGGGAAGTCACAGCTACTCATGCTACCTGCACAGCAGAATGGAAGAGATTTTGTATAGCCAGGAACAACAAAGAGAAACTTCACCTTCACTGGATTTAGTTGCTCATTGTATTCCCACTGCTTATTTAGCCTTAAGGTTAATGAAAAAATAAACGTCTCTGCTGTGCATCCTCTTTTGCAGTTACATTCCGATACAATTAGCAATGAGAAATATTAAAACTCAACCTTCTAGGTAGTACAGCGTTAAAGAATGACCAGGCACAACTTCATACTTCCTCCTACAGTGCAATGAAATGATTCTTACTTTACAGCACCAAAGCCACTTTCTGCTTTCCATGTAGGATATATTTTGTCAAATTAAAATGTGTAGAAGTTAAATTATTAAACCTGAAATTCTCCTGAAAATTCTCCTGAAATTCTCTGAAACTTCAAATTTAGAACTGTTTTGATTTTTTAAAAAAAAAGAAAAGCAAAATGAGAAGGTGCTCAAAGGCCTTTTAGAGCAAGTTTAGAGGACACGTCATTATTAACCGTGGTTATTAATTTCACGTTTTTTTTTACACCAGATAGCTAGAGTTTCATGTTTTTGAGTTGATGACCTCATGGAAACTTACAAGTTGTGGACTTTTTAGTAAATGTGCAGTTTGCTTATGCTCAGGAAGATCTGTAGAGACTAGCAACCTGATTTCTCCAAAGATAATGCCACAGTCAGCTTACTTCCTCTGTCTGTAGCTCGTGCGTTTCTGTTCGACTCTACACATTCCACCACAAGTATACAAAGTGGGGCAGAAGATCTTGTGTCGTGCTTTGTCCTGGCTGCAGGAAAGCACCGCTACGAAATCCATCACCCACTGCAATGGCTCTCAGTGGCTCTCTGTACTCTGGCCTCTACGTTGGTGTCAAGGCAGCTTGAAGAACAAGGCAGAAGCACCTTGCCTGTGTTATGAGGGCTATGGAGAAAAGTAGAGTCTGTGCAACATGCTGCGAATGACAACAAAACCAGCAACATGGAGGGACAGAATCCTGGCTGAAAAAATGAACAGGAGTTGGGAAATAGTTCAGAAGTTGGAGAGGAGAAAGAGTTCTGGAGGATAGGGACAGGCTAGGAAAGTGCTCAGCAGCCTAAACCGCTGGGCACGATACCTCACGACTCAGGAGGGTCTCCCTGACGCCTCTGACTCACCCTGTCCTCTGTGCAGTACATAACCTGGTGCACCTTGCCATCATCGAATCTTTGCTAAGTCACATAAGCTTTGTTAAATCACTGCTTTATACCAAGCAGCCATATTGCTGCTTCTCTCTTCCAAGGGAAGTGCATATAATTTCCCTCTGTGACAAATTAAATCCATTGGGAAAACATGGTAGCAGAGTGCTCCAGTGGAGCAGAAGTTTCATCACCACCAATAAAATGGCGGTCATGGAATTAAATTTTTATTTTCTCTTTTAAGAAATTTAAAGACTTAGAGGAAATACAGACTAAAGAGCATTGTCAAAGTTGTAAAATGCCCAGCTTCAAAAGCAACATTATACCCAGACTGAAGTTATTTGTGCAGTCTGAGTCCTGGTGGATCTTAATCTTGAGCTTTGAGTGCGTCCTTTCCACTTGTACAGCAGTTAATCCAACATGCTAGAAAAGTAAAAGCATAGCAACAACCAGGCTTCACTGTAACTAAATTAAGAAAGATTGCCTGGTTTTGTCTGCCCAACCTCCCTGTTCTGCTGTAATTTTAACCTTTCTCAAGAAAACGCTGTCAGTCTTTGAAAAACCATGGCCTGCCCTGGTGGGAAGACAGGCATAAAGCAACAAGTTCCTCATTGTGGAACCATCCTGGTTGTGTTATTCAACATTATCCAGCATTACTCAAATCCTGAAGGAGCGGAGTGCTGGCCATGGGATCCGTTCTGTCTTCACTCAGAAATCAAAGCCATTGCTCAATGTGGAGCTACAGCAGCAGCACATACCGTGCCCATGCTGCATGCAGTGTTTGAAACCACTGGATCTCCTTGGTGCATTTGGCAGTCCTTCAGGTGACACACGCACAGCCACCAGCTTTTGTGCTGCTAGACTTGGCCATAGATGACTGGAGGCAATTCTGATATATCTCGGTTTGCTCACGATTTTCCATTGCCTGGAAGGACATACTAACACTTCATGCTTATAGATAACTTTGGCAGCTTTCTAAGCACTAGTTATTCATTAATCTGTTAAGTTATTGCTCTAATAAGGTGATAAATGGGAAAACTGAGGCAGAGAGCAATTAAGTGACTTACCCATGACACACACACATTAAGCTGCTGGCAAGTCTGGAATAAAAGCTATGAGTACTGAATGCAAATAAGTTCAGAACCTGAGACAAAAGTTATTCCTAATAGGGAAAAAAAAAACAGAAAAAATTTGATTTCTGACTATTGGTACTATCTGTGAATGTTTGGGCTGCTGCCAAAGGAAAATAACGACCTCTGGTCCATTAATAGTTTTCACCCTATTGTCTTTCTCTGATTGCTTCAAGTCCTTGTAAGCCATTTGGTGTTTGACCTTCATTTAGAGGCTGTTAATTTGACCCCATCTCTCCTTTCTGTGCTTTCTCCATTCATAAAGGGAGTGGGACATTTTCACACTGACTCCATGCTCCACTGCTTCACCAGTCAGCCTCTGCAAGTCTCATTTTCTTTTATCTGTTTCTGTAGAAATTAATTTCCCTATTTATCTGTCACTGAAGATTATACCACTCCACTGCAGATTAACAGGGTAAGAGGCAGCTACCTGCAGTTTATTGCGGACTTCAAAGAGAGAGAGCACCATAGCAGGACTTCTGTGCAGTGTCAGTATCTTCACTAATCACAGAATCATAGAATCATAGAATGGTTCAGGTTGGGAGGGACCTTAGAGATCATCTTATTCCAACCCCCCTGCCATTGGCAAGGACACCTCCCACTAGACCAGGTTACTTAAAGCCCCATCCAGCCTGCACCCAGGCAGCAAGGGAGGGATGTGCAGGTGAGAGGCACCGTCTGTGTCCCTTCCTTCAGCTGGTGATTCCCACCAATTTAGATAAATGGATTTATTTTTCCCCACGGAAAGCTGGTGAAGAGTAAAAGAGGCAACAAGGAGCTGACCGAGTGTGAATCCCAGAAAAATACAATAAACCAGCAGATGTTAGGTAAAAGCCTGTATCTGACTAATCCAATTCTTCTCATTTACTGGAGTCTCTCTTTTCTTTTTAACAGCTGCCCTAAAATTGGCTGTAGCCATGATGATGTAAAAGGATCAGATCTTGTGCCAGATGAAGCACTTAAAAGGGCGATTGACAGTCAGAATAAACAAAGCTGGTCAACACTGTAGAAGTCAGCTGGATACGCTGCTGCCACAAAGAAAATTTGTTATTAGAGGTCTTGTGAGATAAGCTGCTGATTGTAAGCAGGTTGTGTAACTGATTGTTATTGAAAGTGTTTCATTTATAGCCAAAGTTGAAGGTCTCAGCTGTATGAAAAAAATGAAAACATTTTTTCAATTGCCAAATGTGAGGAATTCCAGGTTAGCTTGTTGGTTGTTTTTTTTACTCTTCTTGACATTCTGTACGTTTGCATTTGTTAAATAAAATGTGGTTTTCAGCACTTCCTTGTCAGCATGCTAGTTTCTTCAGCATGTTAGGGATGCAAATTCTGCCAGCATTTAATGGCGAGTGCTTTGCTCAATGCTGCAGACAGTTCTGATGCTGTCTCTGTAACTGCTGGGAATACTGAGCAGGGTGCTCTGACCAGGATTCACCCAGGTTACATACCCCGCTTAGGAGTGCTTCCGTGCTTTAATGCAAATCACAAGAAACTTTAGAAGAGCTTAATCTGCAGGAAGTGCTCCACGTCTGTGCCTTGTGCACGGACTCACCTTTGTGTTACCACTCACCTTTGCGGATCCTGACCTTGTGCTTATCAAATGCTCTGCACTAAGTTACGCTTTTCTTTGAGATGTGGAAGCTTTTATTTCAGTTGTTTTTTGTGTGTGTGTGGATTTCCCAGGGAGCTTTACTGTAGGTTAAAGGACTACAATTATTTACAAATGTATTCCAATGTCTAATCTGTAGACAATATAAAGATATTGTAGCCATACGCCTCAAATTTTAAAGCAGATAATCTCATGCTATATAAACTTATCTGTGCATTTGGGTACAAATCCAAGAAAGGATTTAAACTTTGTGACACTCAGTAGTTGCTACCTAAATTGACCTGCAGTCTTCTAGCAGCCAGGGCACTACATACATGCATCACAAACAGCCATAGGTAAAACGAGCTGCCTTGGTGGTCAGGTGGCAATTATCTCTTGGCATATTTGACATTGCAAATACGGGGTTCTGTGAGCTTTGGGATCCTAATGGGTTAGATGCTATTTTCTTTGGTCATCTTTCTGAATTTACAACCTGACATTTAGTACAAAATGTAGCCAAGGTGCCTAAATGCTAAGCTTTTCATTCTGGGTTGCTGTTTGCTAACAGCTTTCCTTTATTAGACCATTATTAACCCCAATTGCACTTGAGTGCAAACCACTTCAAGCTGAAATTATTATTTTGTAATTGAGGAATATTAATCTGCACGCTGATTTCATAGCTAAAAAAGGGAACTGGGCCATTATTATTTGCACTGAGCTTTTGTGTTCAAAACACTTCATGGGAATTAGCTGGGTAATTTTCCTAATGTGGTCTAACCCCAAAGGTCTGTCTTCTCAAAACTCAGCAGTGATCAGGAGCGCTTCTGTCTGGAAGCCCAACTGAAATACGAGAAAGAGACTTGGGGGCAGTTGAGCACTATGGGTTTGTTCTGCTTAGGTGTGAAGATGAGGTCCCTTCTGAGACACCCCAGGTCCAAGACTAGTAGCTCTTTGGGAGATGGGTCCCTGATTTTCAGGGAGGCGATACAGTTAAATACCAGAAGGGAAGATGTTAACTATTGTCATCTGTCTCAAAAGTGCTGCTGGTGGTGGAAGTATGCCCTAAGCTGTAGCTTTTTGTTTCATCTTTAAGTTTGTGGTTAAGTGTTCTCCAGCATCATGTGTAAGTAGAACACTCAGAAACAGAAACCCGTGTGAAACTTGTGTTGGGTGAACAAATCTCTGCAGTTTCTGACAGAGGAGCATTAATGTTGCCCTCATGGATCTAATTCAGTCCTTACTGGTGATCAGGCTCCCAGGTTTTCAGATGTAAAGATATGTCTACAAATTTAATGGCTGCAGTTTCACACCTCAAATTTAGTTCCTGTAGGTGTCTGGATGCTTGAATGTGCATTCAAGTGATACCAAACATTACAGATGCTAAATTATAGCAGACTAATTTGTACCTCCAAGCTGGTGCCATGAAGATGGCAAAACAGATCTTCCATTGGCAAAATGGATCTTCCATTCCTCCTTTGCCAGGCTGAGCGGGGCAGCATCAGTGAATCAGAGCCTGACAGCGAGTGTGATGCAGCCCATACAGTCTGAAATCCTTCTCAGTCTTCAGCTGAAAGAAAGGGACTGATTTTGGGGAGCACTGAACTGCTTAGCTTTAATAACAATTACACACGAGGTGACAAGGTATGTGTATTTAAATAGAGGTGGGTTTCTTTATTCATCAGAGACACCTTCTCTTCAAGCATAGCCCCACGCATACTATGCAGAAAAAGACAAATATTTGATGCGTTTATGTCAGGATGGAGGACTTCAGAAGAGTCCCAGGAAGCGCTAAGTGCCTTGGCAGGCAGGGGAGGCTTCTGTGCCAGCCAGCCGAGCTGGTGGGAGTGCTGAAACGCTGCTGCTTCACCGAGGTGGCTGTGCCTACCGACAGCTCCCTGCTCCTCCGTTTGCAGAGCCTGGGCTTTGTGTCACAGCAGTGACCTCGCTGTTCCCACATGCCCCTGCCCCACTTCTCTGGATAGAAGTAGCTTGCAGGAGTTAAAGAATAAAAACAAGTGTCTGTGGTGAATAGGGTGATCAGCGTGACTCACAGAAGTGGAAACAACAGCAGTTAAAGCTCGAATCTTAATCTGTTTTGGCTATAAGATATCGTATGTAAACAGGCATACATTAACAGTTCACAGAGTAATTTCTGCCTCATTGTTTGACGTCAGAAATTTTGCAATAATATTTAAGGAAAGAAACTCAGAGGTGAGGCTTTCTTTGTTCCGTAAGTTACAAATGCAGCAAACCTAATGGAGCTGGTAAAGGTCTGACACCGAAACCTGGTGAGAATGGCTCTGCCAGAGAAGCTCCATCTAGCACTTTGATTAAAGAGGTGTCTGACCAAAACAAAAAGCAGAAGAGATCTATATGCAGCTCTCAGTGGTACCCTGGGGCACGGGCTGTTGGCACAGCTCTCACTGGAGCGGATTTTCCATTTTAAAACTAGAGACTCCCTCTGAAGTTCTCAGATCGGTGGAGCCACGACGTGTAAAGAGAGGAACTAATCAGGCAGGCAGGCATCTCGTGGAAGACTTAGCGCACTTGTGCTAAAAGGAGCACACGCTGCTCTGAATCAAGGGTACATTCATCATTACTGCTCCTGAGCTGTGATCTTATTCATTCTAGAAGAATCAAAAAGACTGGGCTAAGTCAGTGCTCCCTTGAGAAACACCCGGAGCAAAGCAGGGGCTGGAGGAAGTGAGACCGATGAGTCAACAGCCAAGGCCAACACACTGCCTTATTTTAGACAATGTCCTCTTGGATATACTCATGTTTCCTCATGAGTGGCTGATGACAAAGGTCTTACCTACCTGTGGTCAGAAGTACCTTGTGACGTTTTTCTCAAGAATAGCTCTAGCACCGTGGCCGAAACCAGTGCAGAATTCACTGTGGAACTCGGTTAACTTCCACCGCAGCCTCAAGTGAGTGTTAATTTCCACCTTCCCTGGAAACCTCCCTGGATGGATCCCGAGGTGCTGCGTGGTCCCTCAGCTGAGCACGTCACTAATGGCAGTGCTCTGCGATGCAGGAAAGTCGCACCTAGGAAACATGTTTCCTGGAGTGGAAAATGTTAGACTATCCCAGGGACAGTTCCTCCTTTCTCTTGCTGCAGCCAAAGCTTTGCACTGACAGCTCCTCGTTACCAGAACAAGTTCATCTGCAAATCCTTCCGTCATCAAAGAGTTTTTTAGCATACAAAATTCTGACTGCAAACAGTGATTCCCAATCTTCCATAAATCACGTTTTAATTTCTGGTCACAGCAGACTTGGTGCTGATACACATTATTTAAACACGTGGCACTCTCGCAGCAGTGCCCAGAGGGGAATCCTGCACGCGGATGCCAGCGGATTGCAGGCTGCCAGCCAGTAACCGTGAGAAGGAGAAACATCCCAGCGACTGTCAGGCAGGTGAAAGCCTGGGATGTGTGTAGCCCTGGCAGTGGGTGCCCATGGATGCCCTCAGCCTCCTCCTGCACGAGTGAGCTCAGCGACTGAGCAGCACTGTGCCAGCGTACGTACAAACCTGCGTGGCTGATCCTTGCCAAAGGCTGCACACGAGGTAGTGGCAGGGCGGAGGAGCCTCTGCCTCGCTCGGTTCTTCTGCACTTAGGACAGAGCTTGAAAGCACGCACATGAGTTGGATTGCATGGGAAGTTTACCAAAGGAAGTGTTTGCTTGTAACCTCGGTATGAATAGGATCTCCTCCGACCGCAGGGGAAACGGGGAGCCGCTCATTCACTGCCCGCTTGTGCAATCAGCTGCTGAAGTCAAAACAGGATTTGAGGTTTAAAACCTGAACCTTCACACATCTGCCGGCCAACAGAAGCGGCCTTCATGCTCTTCAGTCTGCGTTGGAACGATGTCAGGAGGTGCTGCTCATGGGACTCCTCGGGTTTGATAACAACAGGGCTATCAAAAGGGAATTATTTTGATTTCCTAGCGACAGCGGCCCTCAGAAGGGCTTCTGGGAAGGCTCCAGGGGAGACAGCTGAGCACCATCGCATCTCAGTCCCTTTGATGTCACTGTGCGCTTGTCATGTGCTCTGCATCTCAGCACTGAACCCACCACTGAGTGTCACAACGCGTAAGGCTGGCTGCAGCGTTACCACGGGTGTGATTCCTGCCTCGAAACAGGACTGCGGGGTTCCTGTCACCTGGCCACGCACCCCAGAGCCTTCTCTGTGCTGGGGGAACCATGGATGGTCTGCTGGTCCTACAGTGCCGGCTTTGAGTCTAGCCGTAGTTTCAGTGCCACTACAGGACTTCAGATAGCTTGTGAAATAAAGAGCTTTATTTTTCTGATAGTTTAATATCTGCCTGATAGTTCAATATTCACTCAAGTACGTGTGTCATGCGTCTGCCTTCCGATAACAGAAATAATGACTTTGCAGTTCCTTCCCCCAGCGAGCAGCTGGAGTGCTTCTGGGTGGCCCGGTCCAGCAGAGTGGCTCTGTGCATCCCACAAGACATGGTGTCACAGCAACCAGACCTGTCCCAGGCACGTGGGGAGTGGGGAGATGGTTACACAATTCCCACTGCCGCTGGCTGCTCTACTTACAGAGATTCAGGGTTGGAGAAGTGGAGCAGTGGCGGTGGCTCCGTGGGCATCGCCGGAGTGGCTGAGCAGTGAGTGCAGGCACTGCCTGAGATGGGTGCTGGGATGCCATAGGGGAAAATGCCCTGAAATAACACGCCAGGTGAATGGGATGGCGACGGCCCAGGTTCCCTTGGGGAACTCCTCAGGCTTCTTTGGGATTTGGGAGGTGCTCTGCACCAATCTCTCCCCTGAATTCCTCCTATTTTCTGCCCGGGGTTGCAACAAAGCCCAACTCATGTTCACACACTGGCGGACACCTGTCAGCCCTCTGAGAAGCACCAACATGCAGAGGTCAGCAACCAGCCCGCCAGCGTGTCCCCTGCTCCATTATTTTTCATTTTGGAATCAGCCAAAATTAGAAAAGACAGAAGCCCCAAGCTGGGAATCACTTCTCATTGCACTCAGCAGCGTGTTGGAAGGAATTTGGTGAGGGTGAGTTGGCACGTGGACCCTTCCCTACGGTCCATACCCAAACCATGAGACTAAGAATAAAGAACTGAGCGGTATTAGTTTGGTTATAACTTAATTTTACATTGCTGCTACACGTTTATCCATGACATTAATGCCATGAGTGCCCCAAAGCATTTTAAAGAAGGAGGGAGCTGGGGTTGTTCAGCCTGGAGAAGGCTGCAGGGAGACCTCATTGCAGCCTTCCAGTACCTGGGGGGAGCTTACAAGCAGGAGAGGATCAACTTCTTACATGGGCAGATAGTGACTGGACAAGGGGGAATGGCTTTAAACTGAAAGAGGAGAGATTTAGGTTAGATGTGAGGAGGAAATTGTTCACTGAGAGGGAGGTGAGGCCCTGGCACAGCTGCCCAGAGAGCTGTGGGTGCCCCATCCCTGGAGGTGCTCAGGGCCAGGTTGGATGGGCCCTGGGCAGCCTGAGCTGGGGGTGGCACCCAGCCCATGGCAGGGGGTGGGGCTGGGGGGGCTGTGAGGTCCCTTCCAACCCAAACTGTTCTGTGGTCTTATGATGATTCTATAAAGAAGCAAGAAGGGTTTCCTGCCATGCAGAACTGCTCCACGTTGCAGGGACCTCACAGCCGTCAGCACGGCTCCATCACAGCCACACGGTATGTGGCTGGCGACGGGCCCCCACCTCCAGGACACTGCGCAGATGCCACCGACCGGGTTCAGCCTTTCGGAGGGGAAACAGGAAGGCTGACAGACCCGTGCATGCTTTACCTATAAGAGGAACAAACTAAATGGCCACGCTCCGAGCTGTGATGAATCGCTCAGAAACAATTCGCAGCCATTCACTGAATTGTTTGTTAAAGGGGGTGGGGGTGGGGGGGAAAGAAAGCAAGGAAAATGCAGCCCCTGGGATATCCCTTTATGGCATATGCATTTTATGTTGAAATGCATTAATGGGTCTGCTATGCTGTGAGTCATCCAGCGCTGCATTTCATGTGTTCCTTAAACTACACGGCAGCGGCTGACGGCAGCACGGCCGTACCTGCACCGGGGAACCGGGGTGGGACAACAACGGGGGGACAGCGGGGGGCCGGACACCCCGTGCTGCGGGGAAGCAGAGTTACCAACAACTCGCGTGGATGTAAACGGAAAAATGAGAGTTTCCTTCTAAAGCACTGAAACTCTGCACTTCTTCCCATTTGTTGTCTTTCTCCTTCCACCGCGCGGCAGCGGCCGAGCCCCCACCCCGGCCCCGCACTCGGGAGGCCCGGGGCTCCCTCCGGGGCAGCGGCGGTGAAACGGAGACGATGGGGGCAGCGCTGGGGCTGCCGCGGTCCCGGAGCCGCGCTTGGCCTTTTGCTTTCAAGCAGCCCAAGGGGACGCGGCGTGGTCCGGCAGCACCACGGGCCGCCCCGCAGCGCTGGGACCCGCTCGGCCCCGCAGCCCCGCGCCGCTACCGCCTCCCGCTCCGGGCAC